>DWEI01004510.1:0-11618 GCA_018245875.1 Mysoria ambigua
GATGTTTTCCTTCACCGTAATAGCAAGTGATATTTAAACTTAAAACGCACATTTTTAAAGAGGTGCGCGCCAGAGATGTGAACCCTTAAATATGATGTAGGTGTGTGGTTTTAGAATTTTTTTTATTATTATTGTATAACATAAATACTGAACATCGTCAAAGATAAATTCCATGTTTATGGGGGGGGATTCCATTTTCAATGGGGACACGCATACATAAAACGCTGATGAAACCTGGTAAAGTACTACTGCACTGACTGCATCTTCGGGAATTACAAGCGTAATGTTACACTTATTTACACACAAACAATATAAATATAACAAACGTCTTAAATAAATCGTTCCGCCAAATAGCTCCTTTTGTTTTTACAATAAAAATGCAATCATGACAAATAACTCAAGAAACGATCTTACCACCTTTCAGCGCTGCGCCGATAAAAATGTGTGTTCCGATAATTAACTTACAAATGTATGCATCAATAATAGCGGGTCACAGTTCAGCCGACGCAGCGTTAAGCGTAAATAAATTATAGCGGGTTTGAATCACGCGGCGAAACAAATATAGATCTCGTTTTCGTATGAGATATGGTGATAATTTTTCATACACCTCTCACTCGGCGCCCGAATTAATTGGCCGATCACTAGAGTATTTTCCCATTAAAATGAGGTTAGTTTACATAAAATATTATAATAGCGAAATTATCAATATCAAATGTCTGATTCATCTTCCACAACTTTCATACGTAAATTTTATTTTTAAGATAAACATTTATGTGTTTATTATATTATATTTTACCGCTACGGTTCATAGATATAAAAATCTTAATCATATTAGGTGTTATGAATATTTTGTTTATAGCATGTCATTAAGTTCATTGTAGTAATATAAATATTGCAAACTCGGCCTAATAATATACATAATACATATGCACAATATATACCACTTAAATCAGATGTGATGACCTTGTAGGAGGAATCAAACATTATTTTAAAAAGTATTAGTTGTTTCATAATTTTATTACTACAGTGGAATTTAACAAGCTAATAATGTAGATGATGTCATATTATTGCAGTGTTGCTTAGTATAAATTGGGAATGTTTGCAGTTTTCATATATCTTTTACGCGCCTTGCTTTAAAGAACTTCATATGTAGTTTACATATGTATATGAATATATCATATGGTTCTGCTACACATTTTCCGTCCGTCTATCTCCGTCTCAAATCACGGTAGCAAAAATATGGGGAAAAACAATTCGTGAATTCTGTTATGCTGGTATTGCCAATAATAATCAAGTTACAACTTGAATTCTCCTCAGGTTAAAGGGAGACTTTGAAAATATTATTACTTACTTGTGTAATTGAGTGTGTTGTGTAATTTGTGTAATTGAGACTTGAGTGAAAATATTCTAAGACACGTTCAAAAAGAAAACTACATAGCAAAAGATTTTCAACACTTGTTGTAGTCAGAGTTCAAGATTACGTGACGACCTCTGCCCTCGTTCAGATTAAATCATTAACGAGCAAATAATAGGTTTCTCTTCTTTGCCACCATCACTAATTACGATGACTTAGTATCTCGTTACTAGATTAAATATACTATGTATATATGTACATATATTATGTTTACATAGTAGATGTAAACGCACACCTTCAGACGTAGGTGAAAATGGTAATTGCACATGTATATATATGTCCAGCAAAGGACTGCGACAGACAGCGGGCACTACATAAATACTTCACCACAAACAGCTGATCCGATGCAGAGTATGATCGCCGCCGGTCTGAGAAAGCTGTGTCCTTTTCCCTCTCAGTTTTGACGAATCGCTCAAATTATTGCGTCGTCGATCGCCCAATAATGAGATAGCGCGTAGAATAGCCTACACTTCCAGAGGGTTCACTTTTATCTATGCAAAGGTGTAAAATGTGGTACACATTACAAAACAGCAATTTCTCGATCAGCCGTTGCGCTTGCCACCGCTATATCGACGAAACAGCCAACATTAATAGACAAATATTAATATTTCTTCGGAATTAACATTTATTCTGACTCTGCAACATGCTACTCTGTGTGTACAGTGTACTCTGGAACATTCTGGAACTCTCAATTTACGGCGTCCATTGTGAAACTGTCTCGTTTTGTCGTCCGTCGAATGATGTTATTTATTAAAATACTTTCAGCTAATCTGGGAATATATCCAGACAAGTCGGAGTCTCATGTGTGACCTAGTGATCTAAAACATATTTAATTGAAATTATATGATAAATGATGATATATGATGAAGCGATAAATGATGAAAGTGATCAAAGGAGGTTTTCGTCCAAGTATAAAATGTGCACTCAAGCCTTTTACATCCCACTGCCGGGCGCGGCTTTTTACCACAACTATAGAAGTCTTGGGAAACACATCATCACTCGGCTGTAGTACAGATTAGTGACTTGTTAAATGAAATCAATTTAATTAAAACCCCATTCCCAAAATAGCAATCGTACACTCAGTAATTACAAGGGACCTGTACTGACCAGTGCAAGTGAATTCTACCCCTCCACGGGACTAATCCTAAGGGAATAGGAAACAAAGGCGTATAGAATGTTACATGTTAATTAGAACAATGAATATTTCTTGTAGCAGTTGCAATAAAACTATTAATAATTTATTTTATTAACAATAGTTCAGCTTTCTAAACTATTTATTATTTAAATAAGTAATTATATGTATACATCACTTAATTAATAAAACTGCCTCGTTGGTCGTGTTGGTTGCATGTGCGACTGCTGATCATGAGGTCTCGGGTTCGATTCCCGGGTCGAACACTACAAAATTTGCTAATTTAGATTTTCTACTAGTGAATCCTAAATTATCATTGTAATGTAACACTACTTCTATCTTGAAGACAATAAGCGTTAAAATCCTGGTCCTCCAAATCTTTGAATAACCTGTTAACAAACAAATCTGAGCGAATGAGCTTCTCAGTAACATCAGACCTTATCAGACTCAGTGCTTATCTATACATGGTCTATCTCTTTTGCAGTTAATATGTAACAAGTACATTATTAAAAATATTTTAAAAATTCTATATTAGAAGTTTAAATAGAAGTTTATCACTGATCGTATACAATGCTTGTGGTATATTATTTTATTGGCCAGCTATAACCGAGCGATCGACTTGCAATTACTCTCAATTTGTCAAAGTTTAAAGCTTTCTTGCACCAGAATGATAACTATAAGTTGTCCTTATTATATTGTTGACGGAAATCAAGCAGAATTTGTGATATACGAATTTGAACTTTAACATCGGTGGCTAAGACGATTTATTTTTGCCTCGCAGGTAAAACGGAACGTGTCTCAAAATTGTTAGACAATATTACGTTTGCGGTTCTCGAAATCCACGTAGCGAAAATCAACCTTACGTTGTTAAGAGAAGAATCCGTTTCGTACAGATTCTCCCGTTTATCCCGTAACCGATAGCAAACGCGGATAGTTAAAATCAAGTACAAAAGCCATGTAATAGTGGATAATTGTGTTGTGGGTCGCTTGTTCGTACGGAATTTATGGGTATATTTTGGTCACGAGCCGTAAGTAATTGTTGAAGGATCGTCTTCCCTGCACGATGGCTGGTTTGTGGCTTATCGGTGCACGGTTGCGACATCTGTCGATACAATAATGCAGTTGTAAGAAAATGTGATATCTGTACGTTAATGTGATACCTGTACAATTGAAATTCATAATGTACAATCTTTTAAATGTACATGTTATTTTAATAAAGATACATATCACTCAATTTTCTTTATCATTAATACGTCGCACAGCTTCTACCATGTCGACGCTAAGAATTGAAATCTTGGTCATTAGAAACTAGTCATTAGAAATTTACCAGTTAATTCAGTTTCAAAATCTTAATACCAAAAGGACTCATCGAGAAAGTAACAAATAAATATTGGTATTTTTATCTGGATAATTGTGTAGTATTGTATATCGGAATCCTAAGGTATCCTATAAATCATGTCGTAATCGAAGGTTAACAAATTACGGACGGCAAAGTGTTAGGAGTTTTCTCTAACGTGAAATGCCCAGTGGAAGCGTGAACTCCGGCTTTATCCCCGGTCTATAGTAATTGGGTTACTATCTATTTCATAATTGGATATATTTGGGTATATTATATTTGCATATATAATATACTCCTATCTATTGAATCGCGAGAGTGTGCAACACTCCTCAGAATACTTCTTCCGGAAAATACAGAAGTAACGTTCTAAACATAAAAATTAAAAAAATACTTTCTCAAAATAATCTACTCTAAAACAAGATACGTGATCAGTTGATGTATCTTATATATAATAATACATAACCTAAGCTACCGCGCGCCTGCTCAGCCGGAACCTGACTTGGTTACGCAGATTTATTGGGATACACCGCGTTTTATTGTCTATGGCCGATCACAGCGCCGCTAGAGATATTCTATTATTTATTAATAATTTTGTCTATGTCAGTTTACATCGCTGTTACATCAGCTTCATTATTTATGAATAAAACCGATTTGAAATACACTGTTGTCCAACATCAATGTATGTAATTATTTATTACGTATTATCACGATTTGGAAGTAATTTTTTATACAATTTGAGTATATATCAGGTCATATTTTGAGACAATCTGTTACAACATAAAAATACTTGACAAAAATCCAGTTCGTTCTTTTAATCCCTACATACCCCGATAACATTACTTGCCAGTCCTGGCAAATCATATAATCCTATCAATTTTTTGCTTTTACAAAACGATAATCATAATTTCATTTAATTACTTTAACGAACAGTCTTCGAAATCCAAAATGTAAGGTCCCCCAGTCAAATATCCGCCTTTATACTTATATTTTTAGAAGGTACTTCGAAATCATTAACATAATACTTCTACAATTGTAGCTATATATTTATAATTTACTACATTGCCATATATTCTATAGCACAGAGCGAAATAAATGTATGTCCTTGTTTCTTTCCTAAAAGGTCAGCTCATCCTAGGTTGATAGTATTAAGCCCAAGGTCTACATCGGACACAATTCTTGCCACAAAGTGCCATGTCAGAACATTACGGTAATAACATCCGATTGCACAAAATTATTACGTAAATTCACCGACTAAATCGTCACAAATAGCTTTTAGTTGAAGCATCGAAATGCACGGTTATATATTTAATACATAATTTATATTTTGTACGATATAAACTTACCTTTTCATCTTCTGATTAGCAACTATTGCACATTCTATTTTATTCGCAGTCATGCTATTAGAAATGTCACAGAAAGAGGTAACATTTATAAAACATTGCTAGTTCGTGTTCATGATTAAAATTTAGAACATGAAACGATTTAAAATGGTGCAGGTTACAAATTATTACACAAAATCTTATTGAGAAGTCCGACTTTGAAATAGAAATATTATTTCAATTCATAAATGATGGAGAATGAATTCTTATAGATAAGTTTACAACACATCACGAGTTGTATAATAGCTATTCTTATATTACCGAATGCTTATAAACAAGAACCCTATGATGCTATTGGTCATAAATGTACTTTAAATATTTTCTTAAAATAAAAGTTCCAAAATACAGTGCATCATCTCCACAAACCCGCTGTTCTTTAAGGTAAAATAATTACATTAGTTTGGTGGCAATAACAATAATTTCCGGCCGCCGGAGACCGTCGCCCGCGGGGCCGCGTCGCATTTCACAGATCACCAGATATGGACCGTAACTTACGCACTGTCGTTGTATAGGTACTTGGTACAAATATTCGGCTTGGTGACACAAATGTTTGACTCAAGGCAACAAATAATACTGTAACATTCATCGTTCAAGGAGTATGGCATTTGATCTAATAATCGTTTTAATCACACAAGAATATAAATCCAGTCTTCTATATAACTTAGAGGAAATTAAATCGTTAATTAATATTGGATAATATTATTTTCACTCATTCAATATTAACTACAATCCTTAATTTATTAAATTCACATTTACCAGATACAAGTTAGGCTTATCTAACAAATAAAACGTTAAAAAGTCATTTCAACACATAATTTTAACAATATTAGCGTTTTTATATTTTAATGCTCAAAAGAGACATGTAATGTTAGTCACATTAATTGCTAATTGCGTAAAAAATAAATCTAAAACAATTTGACTAAACATCTGTGACCAACACAACGTTATCTGAAATCGAGCACCCCGTGAAGATAATATATAGGCATAATGACAGGAATCTTTTGCCTAAAAAACTTAACTGACGCCATATTGAATGTTTGGAATTCGAGGCCCGCGCTTATCATGTTCGATATTCAAATTGAAATTTTATACGTATTATTGTAATTGTGAGTTGTCAAAACTGTTCTTATGATCTATTTATTGGGTTGTTCATTGAATATTTCTGTTTATGTGTTTCCCACGATTGGAAAATGTTTTATATTTGCGTGGGACGACGGCGAGGCGACAATAGTACCATTACACGGTTTCTTTTTAGATACGTCGTTAATCTTCAGAACGTAGATAGTAAAACTTATGCAATCTATTATAAATCTAAATGCATATGTATTACGGGCTTCGAATAATGAGTGGACTTTATTTTTATAACATATAAAACAGTAAACCAGCATGTATTTGATTTTTAGTCAGCTTTAAAGGCCATTTATAGCCATCTAATAAATTGTATAACAATGCAATATTGTCTTCCGTTTATACAAAGTTACAGTTTTTTATACAACATAATGTTTGCAAATGAAATTTTTTATATGTTAATTGCCATAAATATTTCTTCGTTTAGTGCTATATGTATCTACACAATATTATGTATTACCAACATATGCCAAAAATGTAAAAAAAATAAGCACACTGACAGTGGCTTTAATAAACCAGCGTGTACTGGTGATTGATGAAAGAGAAATAAGTGACAGAAGTATGTTATGAATATATTCCGTATATATCCGTATTGTAACTATTAAATAATACATCCCCCGACCTCACAAAGAATACCAAAGACTAAGTTTGGCGCAGATAGATCGCTCTGTTGCGCGACCTGCCTAAACACGGCAGCATGCCCTTACGACCGCCAGAACCTGCGTTTTGCGATTTGCATATTCGGCATACTCGGCGTAGGAACAACGGACCCTCCAGGCGAGATCTAATTTCAGCACTGGATTTAGGCTGTGATGATGATAAGTGGAAAACCTAAATTCAGTTCTTCGTCCTTTCGTAAATCTTGGATCTATCATACGATGAAAAGACATTTGGTGCTCCTTCAGGACTCCACCTGTGTAAGCAAATCTTCGGGACTCCACCAGTATAAACAAATATTCTCAAAGCTCACAACATCCAATTAAAACACAGACCTCGATAACTAGGTGATAAAATAGCAAAGTTCACGTAAATTGAAGTCGATGCCACTTTCAATAAACTCCTCTGGCTGAATAAAGGCTTAAAACACGGTACAGGAAAATGGTTGTTATTGTACTAAGTTCAAAAACATGACGACGAGAGAAAAAAAAAACAACAAAAAACCTCTTAGAAGCACTTAATGGACACACACTAATTAAATTGTCCTTCGATATCGATATTTCAAAACGCAATTATCAAGTTGTACAATCATATAACTCAAAGTACCCGCGTACCTTATTAAGGTTAATAATTATCAACATTACGGCATTTGAAGCGGAAATCCAAGTAACATTACATATTAGAGGCGGGTAATAAACAAGCGGACAAGTGCACATAAGTTCAAAGAAACATCTCATTTATTCCGAAACGCAGTTTAAATATTTAACCCGTACCAAAAACTCATTAAGTTGAGATCACGCGATAAGTAAAATCGACTCGTTAAACACATATTCCGATATAACGATCGAGTGAAATATCGATATCGAACTAGGGCTGTTATATTTTAGAATTTCCTGTTTCACGTTTCGACGATGTGTCCGTAAGTCATCAAAAGCCTTTAATGTGTCTTATTAGTATAAGTTGAATTGTAATGATCCATAAGTGACGATATTATTTTATAACGATATTCACATGTGTTCGAACACCAATAATAGAAATAAAAGAAAGTTTTATTTGATACCAAGGTTAAATGCCCGTCATATCGCTACACATGAAGCGAAATTAAGGAATGCACTATATATTGACCAAAATTACATTAAGTCACCCATACAACATCTCTGCACTGTGCACACAGTTTATTACGGGGTCTATTCTGTCGGACTGTTGTTTTTCGAGTGCTAAGAGTTTTACCCAACACTGACAGCTCTATTCCAACCGTTTTGTCCAGGACATTCGCTACTCGTAGCAACAGCCTACTATTGCACTGGTATTTGTAAATAATGTAAAAACTAACTAAAAAAAAATATTTTTTAATTTAAAATTCCCCGTATAATTTGAAGTCTGTATTCATTCCTGAACTAGACTGAGTTGATGTACTATTATACTACTCTGCCCACCCATTCGGAAAAATACGGACATGGTATTACGTTATGTTATTAAAATACGATAATGGTAAAAATATATATATTTGACATAATTGCTCATTTCAGCCGAAACATACGAGTATATTTCGCTTCCAGCAAAATTTACAGCATTACACATATTAATTCATCAAAAATCTGATAACACTGTCCAATTCATATTATAATAAAAATAGAATTTAATTCGTACACAAGACAATAATCTTAATGTGTACAAAATTATCAAAACAAATTACTGCCTCGTTGTTCGTGTTGGTTGCAAGTGCGACTGCCAATCGAGAGGTCCCGGGTTCGATTCCCGGGTCGAACATTAGAACATTGTCTTATTTAGATTTCTATTTTCTAGTAGTGATTCGAAATCTGGATATGAGCCCGATGCATGACAATAGGCTCACCACGTATTCCATAGTGGTACGTAAACGTAACCGGTGAAACGTGGGAGTGTTCTGCATTCTTCTGTATACATCTTCGGGGATTAAAGACGTTATGCTAAGTTCTTTTTTAATCAAATCAAAATAGATAAATGACGTGACGATGTAAGTTCGAAATGTTAATAACAACTAGAACTTAGCATAAATGAAATGCGAATGCTACACAGGTGCATATCATCACACCAGGTCCCTTACGGGGTAGACAGAGAACGCCGAGTACCAAATATCTCTATCCTTACAGTCCAGCCGCGCGTCCTCCAATTTCGTAACTTTTCAACAATTTATTTTAATAGCTAATTGAAACCAAAGTGTATAAGTTCCGCGTCAATATAAGATTCAAACACAAAAAAAACATATATACGACCTCAAACTCAAATAGTTTTCGTAACCAAACCATAAACACTGTTTTAAAAACTTATTTGAATACCTAATTGCTTTAATGGCAGCCCTGGGGAAGATCCGTCACGGAACGTAGACGATTCGACACCTACTCCAATCAATCTAATTACCGACTGCGATTACGTTTATGATATACTTAATAATAGAGCAATTTGCACACTTATACAACATTTACTTACAGTTCTACTTTTTCTTCTGGCTTTAACCGTTTTCACATCTCACTGTTGGGCATCACTAGTTTGTTTAAGTTTAATGATAACTTCTAGAACCTACACAACGGTACAACATTTGAAACATGTCATTGAATTTTTGAATTTGGAATTACTCTATCAATTTTAAACACGTCCACAATTCGAAATAGTCTAATAAGCCGGCAATCGAAGCCAGCACGCTTCACTGTCTAAAAGAATTTAGATAATTTGGTATTACTCCAGAATGCTTTCCCGTTTGTTTTTCACATATTTTATACCCAGTATAGATTGATTTGAAAATGATTTTATGCTTCAACATAAGGAGCTTTAAAAATCGACCCCTACGATACGTTCAGTATAAATTCTTCATGACAAACACACAAACAAAATCATTATTATTATTGATATGTAAGATTAGAGTTGATACAATAATGGGTTGATCAAAACTCTTTAAAGCGCTCATAACATCTTCATGCTGTTCGTGATTGATAGCCATCACGTCCCGATAACTATCAGTGTTTTGTACATAGTATTAAGATATTTAAAGTCACACTCTCGCCAGACGAACGTTCGTAACGCGACGGAATTATACAATATTTGATTTACGAGTGCCTACAAAGAGTTTTCTCTTAATTACCGCTTTATATTATTGTTGTTTGCTGTATAATAATTTGAACCATCTACATTTATGCCCTACATTTATAGTAGCCCTTACAGAAAAGCAATTTAAAAATTTTGATGAATATGAACAGATATTTATATTTTTTATTGCTTAACTTAAGCTATTAACTTCAGTATATATAAATTTATTTGCTAGGTTCAGGGCTAACACATGCTTGGACTAAGCCGCCTGCGTTTTCACAACACTAATCGCATATTTTTTATCATCTAAAATAACGACGTACTTGTTCTAATTAATATATCCAATATAAAATCATCGTCTGTGAATATACTTCAAAATATATCACGTTTATTACCATCTATACCACCAGACTGTACAGGTATAAACGTTTAAAATTTGTTCGATGTTTACATTAAAATAAAAACGTATCGCCCCGTCAACACTAGCATTACGGCCATCACTTATCCAATAACAATCTCGTGTGTAAACTGTTGATATGTGGAACAAAGATATAGAGACGATACCACGCACGCTACATCACTAGCACACCGCTTACATTAAACTCGTAATGTCTATGATTAAACAAGATTAGATTCACATTAGCCGGTGTGTGATACGACAGTGTGGGCTGTGTTCGATGCTGAGAAAACTCTGCGAGCGGATAACGATTTACATTACAGCGATGTTCCGCTTACTAATATTCTGGTTTAGTTACGAATGTATGCTATGAAATAATAAAATAATTAAACTAAAAGGATACAACTTAATACCCAATGGCATTTTGAAATCTTTTCAATAGAGAGATTATATTATTAGTGCATATTGTAATAATAATATCAATCATACTCGTATGTATATATTTTGACGTACATGCAATACGTATATATGTATAAGTAATATACCATTCAAAAGAATACATATAAAATATATGTACAAATACACAGTAAATATTTGGATATATAAATGACAAATATTATTGTTTCATTCGTGTTATGGTTCCTACACCTTCTGATTACAAAAATATCTGGTACACATCACAACTCTAAAATTTTCAATTCTATTGTTTGTTTAGTACGAGTTACTTTGTAGTTTACACTGCAATTCACTTACGAGTAAAAAAATTATAAATTATTGCCAATATATTAAATGTATTTTTGTATTTTTTTTTCTATAACAAAATAGTATGTAACCTTAAAGAAAAAAAATGTAGTAATATAACAATTTTGTCGATAAAAACTATCTCCGTTGTTTTTATTAATATTAGGGAGATTTCTATAAAATAAATGACGATAATTAAATTTGACATATATAATTGAAATCTTATTATTAATCTTGTTATTTTCATTGCATTTATGCATTTACGCACACTTTAATTACATGAGAGAATAAAATTAATAATATAAAACAGAAATAGCCAGTTACCATGTAGGTAACAGGCTATTTTTGTTATATATTATTAATTTTAT
>DWEI01004511.1:0-11617 GCA_018245875.1 Mysoria ambigua
AGCTTTGGACACTATGGTGTCTATATGTTCAGAAAATGTTAATTTGGAGTCTATTGTAACACCAAGATCTACTGCATTTGTAATAACATTAGATTATTTTGTAATGTTAGTACGAGAGCATTTAGTAATAAGTGAAGGAGACACAGAAGGAATACCAAGTTTGAATAAACTCAGAGTGCCCCTTTTTTATCCGCTGCCTAAACAATTTTTTGAATTGAAGTAGAGTGTATTGGTGTCTGATATAGAAAGGGAGAAAGCGGAGTAATATCGACGTTTGTATGATTAATATTATGTAGACAGTTTACACTCACATAGATAGTTAATGGAAATTTCCCATGGCGGTTAACCGTTAGAACGCCGATCGCGCTCCCCTTGTTTAACTTTACACGTCGTTTGCAATTTGCGACCGCGTCGGAGCTCGGGCGGTTCCAAAACTGATTACCTATACACATATACACTTGATTAAATAACGTATCGGCAGCACTCGCGCATGTTTGGCGCATGTGGATGCTGGATCGCTATTGTGGATCGATATATGTGTGTACAGTCGGTATCCAATTTGATCAAACCCCCATTTACATTTTGTGATGTGATTTATTAAGTAATATGTACGTAAATTTTTAAAATATGAATGTCTTGGACGGTCGTAAATCTCGGTTTTTTCACGGAAAATAAACTATAAGGAAAAAGCTGTGACGATTCTTTTCTGAATATAAATGAAAGCTACAAGTACAAGTTAGCTCAAAGTAAGTATCCGACACCCAGGAAAGTGAAACAGTAACATTTCGCTCTTTGCCGGAATCATTCAAAACGCTTTGGGTCCGGAGTAAAGTGACGTTTAAATCTGTTTATTTTTTTTTATATTAACTCTACTTTAAAAACGCTGAGTCTATTTTAATATTTTTACGCTCGATTATAAACTTATGGTTCTTTAGATTCATTAATATAATGAATATAAGCTGCAACACAGTAGTGTGGCGGAACGCACACGCCCTGAGGGCGTCGTCGTGGCACATGTGAAGTATCCCAATTTTATCCCCAGGGAAAGCAACGTATGTGTAATTTATCTCAAATAGATATGTAAGCCCCATTAAGGAAACATCTTTGAATACATATAAACGTACCTATAGATACTAAACAGTACTTTAACGTATAAAAATTTAAAAATTGTTTAGGATATGTTAAATATAGCGTAAACATATATAAATATCCCTACGCTATTATATATTTTCTTTTGATATGGAATTAAAAAAAATCACGAACCACTCTGATTTCTGTTTTAGTTTAAACATAAACAGTGAAAGTTTTATGACAAAAGTAATTTTCGTATGAAATGTCCTAGGTAACTACGGTCAAGAGAAGAGATAGTAACGATAAAAAGGGTCAGTTTCTTTTGAATTAATGGAGCTTCTTGCGCTCGCTGTAATTAAATTAACGCCTGCTTTATGGACCCTGGCTACTGTAAAAAATGACAGAGGTCGTCGACCTTCCATGAATTACTACTCATTATGAGTTTGAAGAAGTTACGTCTAATGATATTCTGTTACTTCGTGTGACATGTATATGGTTACATCATGATTACAATCCCGGAAGAGCTAGGCAGAGTAGTGTAGTACACTTTAACATTTCATCAATTATGTAATACGCCCAATGGATTATAGGGTGAACCTATGAACAAATTAAAATGAACCGTCAATTTTAGTTTCCCACGCTACTGATAAATTATATTGTGGGTTGAAACATTATGATTTTTTATAGAGTACACAATCCCTGAGATAGAAAGTACTTAGGCTAACTAACATGTACGTGTTCTTAATTTAATTCTGTATTCCAATGTGTAGGTGCTTAGCTCGCTTTTTATTGACTCATTAGTGACAAGACTAGTTTCTCTGTCGATGAATATACGAGCTTTAGCCATTGAGGTTATAACATTGAAACGTTCACCGAAATAATGAAAATATTCCTGAGTCAAATATCGTACATCTTAATATTGTAAGCGAACAATTATACAACGTATCGGTATATTGCAGGATTATTGAAGACATTTAGATGAAAAAAACATTCGAAATAACAATGAAACAAGTAACGTAATATATTTTAAACATCACCTACCTCTCGTTTGTATTTAAACGAAGTAACTAATTTCAAGATGTAAGAACGTCGCGACGGCGGCCATTAGTGTCTGAGCGGTCAACGTGACGTTTATGTAAAACATCGTCGTGGTCTCCGGCGAGGCAGCAAAACTACAAAGCAACATCGTTCGCCCAGCATGTTAATGACGTAATGACTTGTGTATGTATTGGAATCAATGAAAATCACATGTTTGAACACGAAAATCGCTTTAAAAAACTTATATGACTTATACGGTTCTAAGTAAAATCAAATTATATCGAACGTGATATGAATACGCGGTTGCAAATCACAACAGAAGACGCGGTTCGAGATTTGCTCCAAGCAATGTTTCCGCTAAACGTAGTAAAAGATTTTTTTTACTTAAGCATCATCCGCATTCTTTTTACGCCTCTCCGCTTAGACATTTGACCGTTTGCTACAATCACAACGCAATTTCTCATTTGTTGAAAGTATTAAAATTTTTCGTATTAATACTTTATTTGCAAAAAAATATCCATCTCTCGTTAAAGACACTAGCAAACAGGCAGGAAATTATTCACACAAAGTAAATGTTTTATTTGGAGCGACCGAAAAAGCGGTTGGTCCAGTGAAAATTTCGATTATATTGGCGTTAGTTTCGTATTTCACCGTATATAAAGCAGTACGCAGCTTGTAAACGCGCTGCGAGCCTCAAATTAATTACAGGCTGTTAAGGCTTGTCCTAACTGGCTCCTCGTTGAACGCCGCCCATAAAGTAATTGCGTTCAAAGTGCACATAGTCTTGCAGAGGAACGTTTATACTCAGAGTTTTATATTGCGCTTTTGTTGATCAAAATTCCTGCCATAAATCGAAAAATTTGAAGTCAGTTTGTATATGTACATATTAAAATGTGCATAATTTATTCGAAGCAATATGCTATGCAATATAAAAATATCTGTACATATTATTATGTCATGTATATACTGCAATTAATATTTGTGAGCCGTTTAATTTATATCCAATATTTGTCCAATCACATTATATTTGCAATATTTATCATCGACCTGATATTCTCAAATGTGGAAATCAGGTTAATGAGGCTACAAAAAGCGTTCAATAATTAAATCATCGAGTTGATAGCTATTCCAAATTAATTTTGTATAATTGTATTTCCCCGAAGGGGTAGGCATATTTGTACGGGCTAACGCTGTACATAATCTACTTTAGTGTCAGTAATTTCAGTTACGCGCGGTTTCCCCTTCCTTTATTTATCGGTACGCAGATAGCAGAAAAGTGCGATGCGAAAAGAAGAATGTTAGTACGTTCGCACCATTCACGGATTATGTTATACATTTCATTATAGAATTGGAGTTAAGCTTATTATATTCAGGCTACAAATCAATACTCCGAAGAACTCCTGCAAGTTAAAACCAATAAATTCTAAGTTAGAAAAGTTCAATGGGCCCTGATCTGGCGTTTGAACACGGGATCTCTCGACCAGCAGTCGCGCGATCAATCGACCATAGGCGTGATATTTATTATGTATGTATTGTGTGATCATTATACTTCGGTATCCAGTAATCATAAGTGCCTCACATACAAGGTTTGCCTTACTAATTAAACGTAGTGACTTGTTAGTGATTACGCTGAAAATATCGTTTTTATATCCAAAACACATAAGATTTCCTTGTTGACTTAAGACTTCATGAGATTCTAAGACTTCTAAGCTGTAGTGCCAACATATCTGAGCATAAATAAATACTTGTCAGACCCTAGGTTTCAATTGTCCACGCAGACCCCAGTTCCAAATAATTTAACCAGTGGAATACCGTGACAGTTTCAATTTTACCTTAAAGTCCTTGTGTATACAGCCTAAGAGGGTGGCAAACGGCCATAAATGTAGGCCAACCGCGTTGTGCGGCGAAATGAGATGGCTGTGCAATAAAACCTACAGGTGTATGGGAAATGCTATCTTGTGTTGTCAAGAGTTTTATTTTAGCGTCGATTTTGTAATTTGTGGGGATTTCTTGACTTTCACAGATTCAGAAGTCCAGTTTAAAACCTCGAGACAGTGAAAATTATGGCGTAAGAAGCCTTCTAAATTCAACAGGAGTTAGGTAGAGGGTGGTATGATGATGTTCCTGCCGACCAACTGCCAACAAGGAGGGTGACATGATGTATTTACCTACTTGAAATTTATTAGTTGGAAATATTATATTTTAATAAATTCGTGTCGAAAATTGCGAATTTGCTAATTTAACTTTGTTAAACGAAAACTCAACACGAAACAACTAAACGTAAAACATTAGAGGCCTTAATTTTTTAACTTTTCTAAATTATCGCAGAGCGCAGCTACCGCGATGTTTTATACTAAAAGTTGACCGTTAATGTCTACCTACATTAAATAGAATTACCAGTAGCTGTAACGTGATTGCAAAGATAAATAATTTTGAGGAGTTCGTCCGTTTTCTATTTCGACGAGTTCAAACCACAGGGTAATATTTTTTCTACTTTTACGATTTCATGATACACACATTAAATTATTAGCTTAGATTCATTTTGTAATTTGCTCTGCTATTTACTTCAATTGAAACAGTGTGCTTTCTGTTTTACAATAATTTTTCTAAGGTTACATATCGCTAGGTTTCTGTTGAACACTGTTGGAACGATCTTAGATTTTCTTGTAGACACTCCATTTCCGCAAATATTTGTACACAAAAGTATCTTTGCTAGTATTACTAACTTACTTGCAGGATAAGCCAGTAAGGCATAAGCATGTTATTCTTTATAGATTTCCATTAATTCCGACTCGAGTAACCTTGTCAGTGACGAGTGTGAATGTGTCATTTCTGTTCACTTTCATCTCGGTTAGCATTAGATAATATTGTATTCAAATGCGTGGTTATCGATATTTCAAAAAAAAAAAATTAATTAAAAGAGTACGAATATATCTAAAGAATACCATGAAAATTGTATTGCTTTCACGACTTGTCGACACTTCGAAAAAATACATAATTTCATTTTTATTCCCGATAGAATCAATCTACGCCCATGACACTTATTCGATCTACGAAAGTTTTGCTTGAAATTAATAATAAAAGATAACTTTATTTCTAAGGTCTACAATTGTATATTGTTATTAATATTGTATGAGATGTAACAAGTGCTAGGTATTCGTATGACAACGAAATTTATAACGAGCTCTTGTGTGCATATATCAGGTAAAGAAATATTACTGAGTACTAGTACTTTATTAAGAATAACTACTTGTTAATACTAGTACACCTTATTAATTATTCACGACTTGGTAATACTTCTGTACTCCGCGGAATTTGGTACGAGTTTCGTTGACTTGGCGAAGCCCCACCAAAAAGGCTCCTAACACGAGTATCGGATGTACTGACATACGGTTTTTAAACAAATGTTAATTGTTGTAATTTTGTTAAAATAAATCTATTTATAAATATAATAACGTTGACTTATTATAAAGTTTAAGTCATTTTGAAATACATATTATTTAAAAGACAAAAAAAGAAATGCCCGTTCAGGTATGGAGTCGTCTTTAATTATTATTTTCTATTTACTATTTAAGGCATTCGCCGTGCTTGGCGGCCACCTTTGGTTATCGTATATGATTTTCGACATTTCGCAATTCGCGAATTTCGACATTCGCAATGAGGCATCGTGGTAATATATATTTCGTATCAGCAATTGTTTAAAATCCATTAATATAATATGCTCACAGTTACAAATAGAGTATATCTTTGTAATCTGTATGTGCATGGGTGTAGTTTTAGACTGCTTCACGCAATACACAGGTACAAGTGCTTTTGAGCACTTAAATATACAAGCTTATGGATAAATAAAATTAAATCTAGGAAACTGATTCGTCTGAAAAGTTGCCGACCTTGAATATATCAATCTTCGAACTCATATACGACGAGTTTGTTTCTACAATGAGATCGCGATGAATCGTCTCGAGTTTTTGTCTTAAACGGCAAAGTTGTCGGAACTTCGCAATTAATTTTTGAGATTACAGATGACGCGACAACGACGATACATTTAACATTCCTTTCTTATTTCGAAAGTTATGAATTTATTATTAAATATTAATAATTCCCTGTAATCAAATCGCTACTGTTTATAACCTGATGGTTCACGCACGTAAAGACATCTTAAAGACAATGTAACGTAACATCACACCTGTAATCTCCGAAGAGGTAGGTTGTGGAGTATAGGACATTTTCACTTTTCGCCAGTTACGTTTACGTCTCACAATGGAATGGTATATATCAAGATTCCAAACCGCTACTAGAAAAATAAATAAACAAATAAATAGAAAATCTAAGTGAGAAATACCCAATAGTGTCCGACCCGGGAGTTGCACACCAGACCGCTCGATCGGCAGTCACGTTAGCAATCTTTGATAACCTTCTTCGTTAGTTGCCGTTTCGCAGTCAGGCAGACTGTGGTCGATTCTTTCAGTGAGACATGCACATCATTGGTGTCTTCGGTTGTTCGTTCCGCCGAGTATTTATTCATGTCACCGGCATCGTGTGACTAGGGCGCGAACTTTGCGAGTGATATTATTGAGAGATTATAAACGTAACGTTATCACGTACCAACTTTTATCGAATATTCGATTATATATACGAGTAATATGACTGCGCCTTTGGTCGTGTTAGGTGCAAGTGCGACTGCCGATCGGGAGGTCCTGGGTTCAGTTCGTGGGTTCAATACCAAACATTTCTAATTTCGATTTTCTAGTAGGGATTCCGAGTCTGGATATATGCCTGATGTATGGCATATATGTATGTGCCTGATGTATAGCAAATGTGCCTGATAAAACGTGGGGGTATTCTGCATTCCTCTGCCTACCTCTTCGGGGACAACAGGCATGAAGTTACGTTTTTAATATAATTTGCAATTAGGTGATTCTCTAAGATTAATGATAAATTTATTTGAATAGTATAGTCGTAAGAATTACGGGACTCTGTCGACTTCCAAGTCGTTTCGACGATTCGCTAAGATTTTAATCATTCTTGAAAGTTAAATCATTAATTTGAAATTTAATAAAATATGAGTAATGAATAAATAAGTGAATCAAATGTATATCCTGTGTTTGTATTATTGCGAAAGGCAGGCGTTTAGTAAAAAGTACACAGCGATTTCGAACAGTTAGTGTTACTGAGTCCAGGATAGATGTATGTAGACTCCTAGATGCCCTTAATCAATCTTTTTGCGTCCAGCCTCATTCTGGCTGGTGGTCCTGGGTGGTTCAAATCCATCTGCATCCATTTGTTAAGTTTATCAGATCACTTACAAGGTGGGCTGGTAACACTTTTATTCACACGAAGCTATTCAATAAATTGACGTTTTTAGTTGAACGACTCATACGAATTTTATATTCTATAAAATATAGGTTATTGTATAACAGTTCACTCTCCCGAGCCTGTCTGTTTAATGATTTATATATGAATCTGGCGAAATCATTTAAAATTCACAAAGTTAGCCCGGACAAAGTGAATGGGTCCGCGTAGAGTTTAAGGTAAGTAAAGTTTGGTATCACGCCGCGCGTTCATTGCCGCCATACAGTTCGCCAAATGGGGCACGGGCGGGCGTTATGGTCACTCACCTGGTACTCGTGAACGCGTATCATACACATGTTTCTCTAATGAGGCTCGCAGTATTCCATGTATGTACAGCCTTCACAATGTTGGTGTCCAGCAGTGACATTATTATTGTTTATTACCTAACATCACGCCTGTATTTCCCGGAAGCGGTAAGCGGAGGAGCGTAGTTTTCACTCTTACGTTTGACCTGTTATGTAACGGTTGGTATTTATTGCAATTATTTAGCCTACATTTGTAAATAAGTTAATAATAGTAAAGTAATTTAAAAGTTATGTTTGTTCTTCTATCTATTAATTTAATTAAATCACAGGTCATGAATAAAAAACTAAATGTGGGAAATAACAAAGAAATATATAAATCATAACAAACTTTTGCCGAGTTTCCGAGTGGATCATTAAAACATCGACAGAGAGATGCTTCGCAAAGAAACTTGGTCACGCGTACTGTTTCTTTTCTGAAAGACGTCTCAAAGGCGAAACGATTCAATAGTGTTTAATTTTGTGCTTTTAAAACGTTTAAGTTATTTTCATATAATCTATCAGCAACAATGCAATAACAGGTAATCGTCTAAAAGTGTTTACGCACACTCGCATATAAAACCGGCCTACATCAAACGAAGTGTGCTTGTGAGATTACAGGCCCGACCAGCAGCTGAGATATTAAACTTTTACTACAGCTTAAACGGATTTCGGCCGGGCTTCCCACATAGTTCCCTAATTAGCTGGCTTTGCCAACGTATCGAGGTAGACATTTTAATCGTCTTAAATGTTACGAAGATAAATTTTCCGTTTCATCTTATTATATAACTATGATTTTGATTTACAATGAAGAATCAGCGATTTCGTAGATATAAAATTTAACATACCTATATATAATATTATATGTTGAATACTGGTTATTAATCCATATTTGTTTTATGCTATATATCAGTCTTTTGGTATGAAAAAGTTGCTGTCTTTTCTCAGAGTTCGTACTAGTCCCTTCCTAAATTTTGAAGAAATCGTTTCAGTCTTTCACATTTATACATAGACTAAGAATCGTACTTTGATAATTTAACATTTATAAAAAAAATATGCTTAAGTATTAAACTATGTATTTATTTAAAGAAAATTTTTGTTACCGTTCGAATATTCCAGTGAATGGGTGAACAACTGAATGAATGAACGGCCAGTCTTATTAAAAAAAAACGTATTTAGTAACGTCACAAAGGAAGCAGAGGGTTGTGAAGTTTGATCAACATGAATATAAAAGAAGGCAAATGTTTTAAATTCAGATCGTTAACCCGACCACGTGACGGTGATATATTCAAAGCGCAGACCGGCCTGAAGTCGGCGGGCCTTTGAATTTCATAGGCTTTGCCGAGCCCACTCAAGCTCACTCGCGCAGCGTGCCCCGTGATAGCTTTGTGTCAATGAGGTGCTACTTAACTTGCTAAGTGGCAATCTGTTTGCTGACACTATGTCATTTAGTGTGCTTTGTTTAGTCACACTGCTCATTGTTAGATTGGTACATAGTTATCATGATACTCCACTATACCGCCTTGTGTCCCATAAAGGTGGGCATAAGAGTTCAGTACACTCCCACGATATACGAGTTACGTGTGCGTCCCACTATGGAATAGGTGGTGAACCTATCGCCATACACCGGGCACAAATCCAGACTGCAAACCACTAATATAAAATATGTATAAATGAGAAACGTTTTTTAAATTTGAACCCAGTACCTAATGATCGGGTCCCGTTTGCAAATGACGGGACCTACGAGACGGTACGAATGTGAATCTCTAATATAATTCTAATTGTACTGTGGTTTATATAAAGTGTTTTATTTAGTTACCTTTTTAGGCAATTAATTTGATTTTATACTTATTAACATTAACAAACTTATCAACATTTGAATTTATTAATTAATTATCAGCCTGTAATTGAGCTGAATATTTGTAATTTTTTTTACGCCCTAGTTACACAATTTTTTTAATTCGTTATAAAAAATACATATTGTTTACTATTAGCATATCTATTTCAGACTGTTCTGTTTACTCAAATAAAAGACATAAACAAAATTTCCTTGCCACCAATCAACCGTCAAGTGAAACGCGTGCATTAAAAATGGTATAAAACTCAAAATCACCAAGTTGACTGCTTACATAAAACATTTTATAGACCCGTTACTTGAAGTTTTATATTTTGTATTTTAATTTATACAAATTTGTACGTACAAAGTATATTTTAATGTCATGAAAACATCTAAACGCTCGTCGTCCAGCCGAGGTTGGCTTGTAGAAAATGCAATTAGGCATTAAGTTCGCCATCTGTTACTGCTTTATAACAAACGGGTCACAATAAAGGGTGTTATTAAATAAAAAAAAATATATAAATACATGTTTCTGTGCTCGTTTGTTCGGAACTATTCACCCGATTGTGCTGAAGCTGCGCATCAGTGTTGTTCTGGGTGCGCTTGCGGTGTATCCTAGTGCAGAATATGATTTTATTAATATATTTTTTGTATATTTGCAACCGTTCAACGTATCCCTGGTAAATTAGTAAATAAATTTATAAATGTGTAACGCTTTTTGCGGTGGTAGTCCAATGGGATAGAATGTAGCTTCCAATACAGTGGTCCTAGATTCACATAAGGTGCGTGCGGATCTCTACAAAAAATATGCGTTATGTAATTAAATATCACTTGCTATAACGTTGAATGATCATATTGTGAGTAACGTTGCATATCCTACGATAAAAAAAGTCTTTATCTAAGAAAAGGAACTTCACTCCTGTAATACCCGAAGAATTAGGCAGAGGAATGCAGAATACTCCCACGTTTCAACAGTTACGTTTACGCCTCACTATGGAATAGGTAGCTTATTGGCATACACCGGGCGCGAATCCGGACTCCGAGCCATTACTAGAAAATCTGAATTAGAAAAAAATTATAGTGCCCGGAAATTGAACTCAGGACCTCCTGATCAGCAGTCGCGCATGCAACCAACACAACTAATGACGCATTATTATTTAGTTATGTAACATCTTTAGTAGGTATTTACTATCCTTCCCTTAACTTAAACCTGTTAGAGGAGTTTCCATAATAAAATGTGATATTTGTTGAACATCTCAATAAAACAATGATACGAATTCCTTTTTTGTTTTTGCAAATCTGGCGATGGTCTGTTCAAAAGTTTTGCACCTATAATTTTTTTTCGTTTTTTTTATTGCGTTCATTAATCTGATATGATTTAGAGCTGGCGAAAGATAGCCTCGTGTTCCACCATCGACGAGTAACGATAGCTGCTAGTATTATTCATTAAATATCCATTATGTCTGTTTTCCGTAACATAATGTTACGTACAACTTTGTACAATGGAAAATAATAAATGGTGGGTTTGATATGATTTTTGTGTTGATGACGACATGTTGGGTTCGATGTTCCTATCAGCTGATCCCGGGGACATGTGTGTTTAGTGTGTACCCGGGACGAGGGTTTGTGTTATTAACGTGAGTAGTTCTTCTATAAGAAGGTGTAAAATTTATAGAGGTATAAATTCAGAAGTTTACAATTTTAATTAACAACTCTCTCATTACCATTGGCACGGGTTCTGCTTGCTTTTGAATGATTTATTTTTCAACGTTTTATTAAAATTCCATTGACTAGTCGATTAGGTGTTTAACTAGTTGATCGTTGTATTGGCGAAACTAGTCGTCTGTTTAGTCACTGTATGTAAACGAGGTTAAATGGTGGAAATTTTGAGCAAAAATTTATTTGTGACTTTTATATTCTATATATTAGGATAAATTTGGATGAGTTAAAATTTTTGTTTACAAATGACTGCCTCGTTGGTCGTGTTGGTTGCAGATGCGACTGCCGATCGAGAGGTCCCGGGTTCGATTCCCGGGTC
>DWEI01004512.1:0-11616 GCA_018245875.1 Mysoria ambigua
CCATGCATCGGGTACATGTGCAGACTCCGAACCACTACTAGAAAATCTAAATTAGAAAATTTGAGCTGTTCGACCGGGGAATCGAACCCGGGACCTCCCGATTGGCAGTCGCACATGCAGCCAACACGACCAAAGAAGCAGTCAAGATTCTATAAATATCCGATATTTAGTTTCCTTGTAATGCGCTAGGACGTAGGAAATGAACAAATATTTTTTTTGCTTTCATTGCTTTGTTGACCCTAAAATACACTCTGGAAAGGTTGTTTTCATGTCATATGATGTAAAGAACAGAATGTCTTTCACCCAACGGTATTTATCATCATTATCACCATGTAATTTTCATTAATTATCACCACCAAGTACAAGTTTCTACAATACAAGTTTCTTTGTACGTGTTAAAACGAGTGGGTATTAAAGTACAAAAAAACATCACTTCACGCCTGTAATCCCCGAAGAGGTAAGCAGAGGAATGCAGAAGACTCCCACTTATTACAGTATCGGAGGTTAAGGAATCTAGAAAACGCACACACATTAAGTAAAAAAATATACATATGCTTCAAATTATTGCCAATAAAACGCAGGATATACAAGAGAGCATACATTTAGTGCGTCCTGTAGTTATTGAGTCACTTTGTAGTAAATAATGAAGCCATTTAAAGCGCAAACTTTCTCCTCGGCCGTGTCGAGACAACGCGACGGACCGTGCGTAGCTTACGAATGTTCTGAAGCGTCGCCGAGTCCCCGGCGGCCGCTTTCCTCTCTGTCGTGGACGTAGTGAGCAGCGTCCGGTGCCAGCGTCTCGAAAACTGGACAAGGATAGTGTACTCGATGTCGATTTAATTCTGTAACGTAATGTTTATTTTTTATCTTATGAGATTTATGTAGATATACTTATAAACAAATCGTTGAAAAGTACCCGTCATAGGTGTACTCGTAGGTAACTAGTTTTTATAGTGTGGCATACGAAAACTGTCATCCTGAGGGAAGTCCTATGTCCGATAGGTAAACGATAAAAGGATTGACGCCTTAATAAGCATATTAGCAATAATGTAAATTATAGAAATGTTTGGTTCCTACACTAAGAGTATGAACTTGGAAATATTCAAGACAAGATTGACTAATAGTTCTCTAGGCAGGCGTGCTACATCTCGCTTACCATCGGATGAGTTTGCTCAAAAAGGCTAGCTATTCAAAATATAAGATGATACCCCCTAAATGTGTTGCAGCGGGTTGATACGAAGAGCTGAAGATCGAGCTCAGTGGAGAGAGTGCTATTAGATATATCTATATTCAGCAATGGAAGGAAAAAGTTGATAATGATGCCCTTCAGCTCCATCCGTCCATGATAAATATGTTTTGATTTCGATATTGACTTCTGCCTCGTTGGTCATGTTAGTTGCAAGCGCGATTGGCGAATATCAGGTCATCGGTTCAACCCCGGTCGAGTTTCGATATTTTCTAACTTAGATTTTCTAGTATTGAATCAGAGTTTGGACATGTATCCGGTGGCAATAGGTCTACCACGTGTTCTCATGGAAAACGATTTAACAGACTTTTGATCTATTCTCAACACGATGTTATTGACAGATTATATAAATAATAACGAAAAGTCCGTCAATTCGTGTGTCACACGATCTGTCCGAACTTGTTTTATGTATCTGATCATTGATTACGCAAAGTTATGTAAATATGGATCTTAAATGGATGAATAAAAAAAAACATTCGATGGAAACAGGCCTATGTTAATTATTAAATACATTTGCATATGTAACACAACTTCTATGGTACAACTATATATATTCAACTGGTTGTTCTAGCGTTTAGTGACCTCGATGCTAGGCTGGGTGTTGCGGGTTCGATTCGGAACTAGAACTTTTTGTCGGATTTTTAAGAATCTGATTTGACTACCTCGCTGATCGTGCTGGTTCGTGTTGCTTCGATTCCCGGGTCGAACACTATAACATTTTCTAATTTAGAATTTATAGTAGTGGTTCGGAGTCTGGATAGGTGCCCGATGCGTGGCAATAGGCTCACCACCTATTCCATGGTAGGACGGAAACGTAACTGGTGAATCGTGAGAATGTTCTCCATTCCTCTGCCTACCCATTCGGTGATTACAGGCGTGATGTTTCGTATTTTTAAGAATTTTTACAGTGTGTGCAGGTAATCAATTACTGAAAACTTAAAATAGACCGATTGCTTGGTGATGTGCGATCATCATAATCTTTACATACAAAATCAAGCACCCTGCCGATCTTGACGGGCAACCCTTATGTGACCTTGACAAGGTGAAATATATATAAATTGTATTTGTTCTGACATTGAAACATAAAAAATTGTAAAACTAGTTTGTTACTGTGGCGATAATGAGATATTCTGTTTATCATTTTTATTATTTAATGTTTATTTTAATAATTATTCACCGCCTTGTTGTTAGAGTTGTTGCAAGCGCGGCTGTCGATCCAAGAGGTCCTGGGTTCAAGTCGCTTAGATTCGCTGAAGAGACACGAAGACAGGAGACGTGTAGCACACGTCCACGGTTCATCAATCACCCTTACGTCCCACTATGGAGTTGAGGGTGAACCCATTGCCATACACCGGGACCATATCGAAACTCTTACTAGAAATTTCTACTTGGAAATAGAATGAGACTAATTTGATCCTAGGTACTGTCTCGATCTGCACTGGCATTTGAAACTTGTCTTCTTCTTCTTGAAGCTTCGAATGAACAGATATATATATTATTATATGCACCTTCGTAGACCTTACGTTTTGAATTTTCGACATTTTTTTCTTCACCATACCTTTTTTAAGTAGATACGCATTAAAAACAAACATATCGTATTACATTTAGTATTTTGTTGTGTTATTTTATGGTAATAATGTAAATTACTTCGGCATAGCCAAGGATATGACAATATTTGAACTTCCTCGATGTTGTTAAACGTATGACGGAGTCGTCATTCGCGACTTTGATCGGGCGAAAACAGAAACTACATTAATATAAACTTTCAGCCCTTATTTCACTGTTTTCTGAGCGATCGTGTGGAAAAAAAAACAATTAGTAGTATAATTAGGTATCCGAAATTATGTTTTGTATTATTTTCAAGCTGTATTTTATCTAGATCACTCAAGCTTTTGATCCATGAAAAAAGTTATTTAAAAAAAAAATATTAGTTGACTGCCTCATTGGACGTATTGGTTACAAGCGCGACTGCAAAACGACAGGTCCTGGGTTCAAATCCCAGAGGGGGTGAGGTGGGGAGGGCACTATTGAATTTCCTACCTTAGATTTTTTATGCCACATTGAGAAATAAACGTCATTGGTGGTACATGGTGTACTACCCTCCTCTGCATACCTCTACGAAGGTTACAAGCGTAATGTTACGTATCACATATACATATGTGTATTTACGTTTACCACTTGGCTTAATTTAAGATCGTTAGGATGGCAGCGTTACAAGAAACCCGGCGCTCAACAGCAGCGCTCTAAAAAATCGTAAAACATATCGGCAAGATTTGAGACCGACATTGGAATAAATATCGTAAACCGATATAAGTATCGTCTTACATCGCGGCTGTAATTATATTTGTTCAAGTGTTCGATGCAGTTATTGGATAGTAATTACGAAGCGGCCGTATTTTTTATTGTGTACGTAGACAAATGATCCTTATGTCTCGTCGTGCCTACAATGAATTCTAGTTCATACACACACACACACGCACGCACGCACACACTAACAGTCGGTCACCGTAAACAGAACGAGGACACTGCGACAGTCAATATTGACGGGACGGATGTGGATAGGATACGCGGAGAAATAATGTTACGTCACACCGGCGTTAGTGAATGCGCCTTGTGAATACGTTGCCTGCGAAACAGACCTGTTGCGTCTCTTGACGAGGTGTAGCGAAGTGTGGTGTGGTCTTAATGTGAAGGCTGAGACATACTCGTAGTTCGCGACGACGAACGTGCAAAGCTAGGAGAATGCGTAATGATTTTTTTTTAATTGTTCCTTCGTTCGTAAGTTCAGTCGTTCAATCGGATACTTGTGTGTTGATTAAAAATAATCCATAGATAACAATTAAGTGATCCTTATATTTAATGACTTCGTTTTCGTAGTGCATCCTCTCTGACAGTGTAACACTGAGGTAGGTTTCGCGAAGGCATATAGGTGATTGGTTTTAAAAACAATGCTACTTGCTACTACTAAATGCATATACTTTTGCAGAATGTGTTTATTAGCTGCTATCTTTAACTTTACAGTGTTGGTATTTTATTTATTTTCCTAAATAAATGTCTATGTTTTTTAAATTTTAAAATAAATATACTTAGTTAATGACTAGCTATACATTACCTCTGTCAAGTCTCGTGTGCTCTGGAGCGAGCTATGCTCGGAGTTTCTCTGAATGATAGGATCAGAAATGAAACTATCCGACAGAGAACGAAGGTCCCCGACATAGCTCAAAGGATTAGCACGTTGAAGTGGCAATGGGCTGGTCACGGCTGCCGAAGATCGGACGATCGGTGGAGTAGACGAGTTCTGGAGTGGAGACCGCGGCTCGGCAAACGTAGTGTAGGACACCCTACGGATAGTTGAGATAATGATCTGCGAAAAGCTGCAGGCAAGAGCTGGATGCGGCAAGCCGAGGACAAGGCGCGGTGGCGCTCTTTGGAGTAGGCCTATGGCCAGCAGTGGACTCAGATAGACTGATGATGATGATGATGCTGTTGATGTCTCGTGTGTTCAAATCCCGGGTCGAGCGCTATTGGATTTTTTCAGTAATGACTCCGATCTGTCTTGATACCTGCTCGACGTATGACAAGAGACTCACCCCCTATGATACGGTAGAGATAAACTTAATTGATGCCACGCGGGTGTGTACTATACTCCTTTACCTACCTCTTCAGGGATTAAAGGCGTGATGTTACATTTAGGTACTTGATTCGACGTGTCCAGCTGCACAGGTTGTACTACAAAAAAACAGATTTTGTTCAAAGTCAATATACTCTAAGGTATTAAAAATTTAAATTTTCAACAATTTAACTTATAGCATTTTTTGTTGTAAATAATATTTATTTAAGTCTTCGTCATATGTAAAAAGCTTATGTACGTCTCGATCCATAAATTTTATTTAAATGGGTAAAAAATCTGCGACTTCATCCTTCGGTTTTTTTCTCTTAGTTCACGACGCTCAGCTGGGCTTGCGCTCGGGCCGACAGCTATAGCATAAAATTAACAAAAAACATTATTAATATTACGATACGTCATTATTATTAGAATAAATTTGAGTACCATATTGGATATTTCGTAGTTATATTGTATTTTTTATTATTTGACCAGCCAGTTTTGGGTTGTCATTTAGTTTCATGAAAAATTTTCACATCGGGAGTAAAAGATTTAGTTACTGGTATCATTTATTTATTAAGTCTGTTTTGGCTACACCGTAGGAGACCTAGCTTGACAATGTGATATTACTAGATAATAAATGGTCGTAATTTGATTTAGTTTAACCTTCGATAGTGCTGCGTTTAATCACGTATTGTGACATTTTAATGTTACCTGAGTAAAACCGGCTTAAACTGGATTCTGTATGCAATAATAAAAATATCTCAGGACGAGTCCCACATGACCATTGGCCTGTGCTACGGATACCAGAGATATTATGAAGTACATTTGTTCATTTTTAGATACATATGTGTGAGTGTGTGTGTGAGGATTTTTTAATCTCAAACGCAGAGAAACATTCGCACAGGTTACACAAACATATGCCACGGGCAAAGTATCGAACCAATAATCCCTTACTAAACAAAAGCAAAAGCTTGTTTGTTGGCACTGCTGACCGTACGTTGACCGTTTTGACTTTAAAAGGATTTTGCCATTGTAATCCTTGGTTCATTCTGCAACTTAAATAATATTACGCACTGAACGCCGGTCAACCTAGTGGTTATAGCGGTTGCTAATGCAATGGCTTAGCGAACAGTCCAGGGTACAATCTTCGAACCGGGTATTATTTATTGGGCCTTTCGACGTGAAATTTACGATAGTAGCTCAATCTGTTACGTGCCTGGTGTGTAGTGTGTCTATAATTTCACCCTGCATTATGTGGGAAATATAACGTAACAGGTAGACGTGGGGTACGACACACCCCTGTCTACCTCTTTAGGGAAATAGGGGCGTGATGTTAGGTTGACGCAAGTGGGCCCCTAAGCACGAATTTAATCGCCCGTTTGACAACGACGTAAAGACGTCATGTTTATTCTAATATTCCGCTGCTCTGTTCGCTTCCTAGCTTATGAAGTAGTCATCGTAACTGTGTACATTCTATTCACATCTGCCGTCACACTTTCTAGAAGCCTCTAAAGATTCGATATTGTTAATCGTTGTTTGGGTACAATACATGGTGTATGTCGTCGTATGCATGTGCCCAGTGATAACAAGTCTGAGTGTTTTGATTAAAAATATTTAAAATTTAATATATTAAAACTTTAAAAATATAATATAAGTATGTTCTTATATTAAAATATGCATACGGTCATATATTAAAATATGGATAAAATCTATTCTTGTGTTATCGAGTTTCTTTCGTCGCTTCTTCTCCATATCGATGCATTTTCTGAAGCGGCGGTAGCTTAATTTTGACGCACAAATAGTGTTCTTAGGAACCACTTTTGACTAAATAGCATTTTTATTTGAATTTGAATTAAAATTCTGCTTGCGTGTATTAAGAGAGTGATGGTTCGCATTGGTTGTACGAAGAATTCTTATAAGACGAAACAGAATATTGCGGAAGTACGAAGAATTCTTATAAGACAAAACAGAATATTACGAAAGTATGAAGAACTCGAATAAGACAAAGAAGGAAACACTAAGTACAAAATAACACATAATACAAAGTAAATCATTATATTTTACGACATTATAATTTTAATACATTTAGTTTTTCAGTAATTTGTGTATAATTCCCTATTCTAATTGAATAATTCAGAAAACGCACACTTGGTGGTGGCGCCACATATGAGCAGGAAATTCAAATTGGCGTGAAACGTGTACAAACAAGAGACCTGAAAAGATAATTTTACATTTCTATAAAATGTGTTGTAATATTTCAGAGTTATTATGTATTTTGAGTTGTGTTAGCTTACATTTAGGTTGAATACTCAACTGATTATTCAGTGATGCAATCATGAAATAAGTCTATAGGTATAAGCATTCTCAACGACAGAAAGTCTTAGTTTGATTCGGAACGTCTAAGACCAGATACATCTTAAGAAGTCTCTGCAGAAGTGAATTTGTGATTTAAAGTGCAATTTTCAATTATGGTCATAACAGTCAAGTACAGAACATGAAGTGACACGGGTCCAACTAAGATATTATGGTGGGAGAAATATTAATGTACGAAAGTTATGAACAAAATCTATGGCTATTTGCCTCGTAAAAGTCCTATATTTTTAATTGGTAGTCGCCAGCAGTTGTGTAATATAAACAAGGTGACGTTTTGAGAAACCGTGGAAGTTGCGTTGTGTAAACAAATTATACTGTTAAATCTGAGTCGTACGATTTCTTCACTGGATATAAAAAGGCCCGGAACCGATTGAGTTCTACCGGGCTATTCTATACCGTCATCTTGTAACTTCGAAGATGGAATATATAATTGTGGTTGTTAAAAATTAACTTATTCATACCTACTCTCAGCTTATTTGTCTTTACTGATTCTCAGAATAGTAACTATATTGACTTTACCAAATGTGGAGACTGGCATGCCTTCGTGTCGGTCTTCACGAAGTTTTTAGCTTGCAACTAGTACTCGCCGTAACGTTGGAGGAAAACATTCGTGAGTTATACGGCAATGGGCCTCTAAGGCGTATTTAAGCCGTCATCGCGTTTATAAATCGTGGCCTACCACGGTCTTAACCCGTCACGGTCTGAAGTGATATGGACAGTGTAATGATGATTGCATGCTAATGTTCTTGTATTTCGATATATGAGGCTTTCGGTTCGTAATAGAATCGTCGTGATTTAGACAATCAAAACATTTAAGCCGTATTATGATGTATAAGGCACGAATGAGGTATGGTAATAATGGATGCGATTATTACGACTTAGCGATATAATTTGGATCTTAAAAGAAAGTGCACATAATAATTCAAAGTTTTCCTCGATTACAAAAATTCGAAAAATCCGTTTGCCCAATCAGAATATATTGTGAATCTGAATATATTGTAAATCTATATTATATGCATGTGCCGCAAGAAGCTATGATCTTTAATAACTTTTATATTGTTATGACGTTTTTGATTTTATGTGTAATTTCATAAGTAACACTTGCGATGTACTAGCGTGCTTTCTAAAGCATTTGGCTCACGTACCCGTATGGAAGTGTATCTTATCTTTGTCAACACATTTGGAGAGAAACGCATGCAATGATTACTATTTTTAACATTTTACAAACTTTCGTATGCATCTACATCAAAGTCATGATCTTCGCGCTCCTATCCGATCTTCATTCATCTTTTCTAACTCTTTTTCTGCAGTAGCTGTTCGGTTATGGACCAATTCGCCTCTAAATATTCAACAGGTCAAATCTCACGTTTCTTTAAAGAATCAAGTGCATCAATTGTATTTAAAATAAATTTATGATAGTGTTCATAAATTTTATTTCTGTCATCTTGTTAGTTTTACCTTCGTTTTCCTTTTTTATGCTTTTAACGTTTATACTCGCTGTATGGTCTGTGTTGGTTATCAATGTTTTATGTCAACTTACATACCCGGCACACCGTATCCTGTCAATATATTACTTGTTTTCCTGCTATGCATATCGGTTGCCTGCAAGAAATCGCTACCAAAGAGATAAAACCGCCAATTGCATGCTATAATTTGGTTTGTGTTTTTTTTTCTTTTTTGTTATTGTAAATTAGTGTGCAATAAGGAATATCGTATTGTATATGAATATTTTTAGTAACAAAGGTTTATTAACTCGTGTTTTAGTTTTAACTTTGACTTGAACTGACAGCCCTTGCATTGTTTTCGTGTAGCTTTGTTATTAAAAATACAGTTACAATATTTGTATAGCTCAGGAAAAATGAATTGAATTATTTCGAAGTTGTTCGAACCCGCCTTTACATTCGTTAACGGAATGATTATCGCTGTGCCTACGCGTCTACGTGCCTACGTGTCTATGTCTAGGTCTGCCTGTACGCAGCAATGATGGTGTTGTACTAAAATATGTATTCACCCCTATAATCCCCAAAGAGGTAGTCAGAAGAGCATAGAACACCTTTTAGCAATTACGTTAACATTCTGCATATTATGGCATAGATGATGAATATATTGCCATACACCGGACACAAGTCCAGACTTCGAGTTACTAAGTTCTAAAAATCCAATAATGCTCGGCCCGGGGACTGAACCCAGGACCTCCTTACCGGTAGTCGCGCTTGCGATAGTTCCCGGTTTAACTCCCGGGACTTATCAATCTACATTCGCTTGCAGTCAACACAACCAGCCTTGCAGTCAATATTGGTGTTATTCTATTGCAGTTTACCGGTATTATATACAGTGATACGGAGATATGAGACATGATCAAAGACCCAGCATCGCAGTTTACTTCAATCTAATATATTACACAGATGGCGACGGGCGAAATGCAGCATTGACCGTTACAGCATCATTTCAAGTTTTAACTCAAATGACATGTATAGTTTTATAGTTCTTAATACGATTATATTAATCAACTTCAATGTATTATTAATGAAAAAATCTCCGTCTTCAAGAACTGAGCTCGTTAAATGAGCAGTAAAATTGGTGGAAAAAATCCTTTTATGTTCGTGTCGACTCTTTTTATTATACTCAAATCGAAACAAACATTTCTCCAATATGTAGGTACATAATGCATATGTTTTAAAATAAACTCGAATTGTGAGGTGATTAAGATATTTCATTATAATTAACAAACGCACCAACATTAACAATATATGTATCAAATATACAAACATAGTTCACTAAACATTTGTGATTATTATTATTCTACATGACGCTAGGTCCCTTATGAGGGAGGCAGAGGGATTCTGGAATCATCATTTGGCGTATCAGGTTAAAATAAGTGAGGCTTGATATCTTTTGTGAGCTCATTCAGCCTCATTCTCTTTCAGAGACCTTCAACATTGTCGTATTGTAAGCAAGTATCTTCCTTACCTCCGCATTGAACGCTCACATGTATATTCATATCCATGTGTACACAGTTCTCAATAAACATTTGACGGTCGCAAATAGTCGTCTCTCCCACTTCCCGACTCGGCAGGTTACGAGTAACAAAAAAAAACAAAGATATTATGTACTGGTAACGTTCTCTGAGATTAACATAACCGCTAACATTATAGATATGTGTAGGTATAATAACGGCAATTGTACAAAAACAGTTCGTGAGTTTCGACATTTTCTGTTACATGTGGAATAGGGCTGTCGATCAATCGATCGTCGATATTCGATCAATAGATATTCGATAGGAGATGATCCGTTGCAACGATGTAGTATTAATAATGATAATAGCAATGTTCTGCATTCCTCTGCCTACCTCTTCGGGGATTACAGGCGTGAAGTTACGTAGTAGCATTTTATTACGAACACTTGTTACATGTGCGCATTAACAGTATATTTAAATAGTTCAGAGTCATAAAAGACCTTTAGTTTCGATATGTTTTTTGAGTTGGTCTTCTCATCTCTTACTAGAGAATCCTTTCCCTTGCAAGTCTCGACCAGAAAAGTCGTGCAGTTTGTTCAAATTCATCTTCCCATCTCTTGACGTGGCGATTCCTAGTTATTTTACCAACTCTTGGTTGTCAAAAGGGGCACTCGTTAGAAAATATACAAATAATTTACCCGTCGTTCGGTTTTTTGAACATTCAAACACACAGTAAATTCTTTATTGTATATTTATTTATTAACCAAAATTTTAACTATTAATAATTTATATGGCAGAAAAACGTTTGCATGTTCACACCCCTAATGCATGCAATGTCTACGCATTGTACTTTTAGCTAATTATGTGCAATGAGTAAAATATTCTTGTTAACGTAAGTACTTACTAATGCAAGGTCGTTTGCAAATTTGCAAATTTTTCGTTAATTTCATGTTGCAGTTTTTTTTTAATAAGAATACATCGCTTTCATTTAGAGCGTATACTATTTTTACTCCCACTAATACTGATTGATTCGATCCACTTGTACAGTTATCAAGAAAATCGTTAACGAGGCGCACCTGAGGCGTTCCGCTGAGGGAGCAACGCGGTTCAAACTTTTTGCGACACAATATCGTATTCAAGTCGGCCCAAGGCTGAATTACTAGCGATGCATTCAATTAATGTGAGAACCATAGAATGTTGTATAAGTTAGAAGTGATTTTTAGAAGATTATTATTAACAAAGGTACCATATATTACTGACTGCCTAGTTGGTCGCGTTGGTTGGAAGCGCTATTGGAACGGATCTAGGTTTCAAATCTCGGGTCTTGCTGAAATATTTTTTCTACGCAACTTAACGCAACTTCACGCCTGTAATCCCCGAAGGGGTAGGCAGAGGAATGCAGAACATTCCCACGATTCATCAGTTACGTTTACG
>DWEI01004513.1:0-11615 GCA_018245875.1 Mysoria ambigua
TAGTAGTGGTTCGGAGTCTGGATATGTGCCCGATGCATGGCAATAGGCTCACCACCTATTACATAGTGAGACGTAAATGTAACCGGTGAATCGTGGGAATGTGCTGCATTCGTCTGCCTACCCCTTCTGGGATCACAGGCGTGAAGTTACGTATCTTTTGCACTTACGTACATACTTACACAATTTGCATCGGCTGTTGCTCATTGTGTCCACGGAGATATTTAAATATATGTATTATTGAATATATTAAATGTGAACATATTTCTTCCAGATCACAGTATACTTAGGGAAAAGAGACTTCGTAGACCACATCACACATGTAGACCCGATTGGTACGTACTGTTTTGTTAACATACATAATGTTCGCGTAATATCGTTCGTCACTTACATTTCAACGAGAAGTTTGCTATGGAATGTAATATGATTCTCGTTCTGTTTTCAAAGAAATATGATTTGTTCTCAACGATAGGACGACTCTCAATTGTTGTTAAAATTGCACAGATGGGGGAAGCCTTAAGAAGTCTTATTAGACGTTATTGCTTCCGCGTTGTCTGAATTGTGGGCCAAATTTTATTCGTGTTGAATTCTTTTAACGTTCACGTTTATCGCAGGCTTTGTGTTTTTTATACGTCAGCTTAGATTATTTATTTTATTAAAATTATTGACAAGAAATCGAATGAGAATGATTCTTTTAGAATTTCAAATAGGTTGTTACGGTATGATTATGTATGAAAGGTGTTATCTGTAATTGTGTTTTATTGTTGCCGCTATCAGCTTACATGGAAGTTATGTACCTGAAGGTTTTGGTACATGGATTAGCGCGATACAGTGGCGAGTTCAATACCGGATTTCGCTTCACATGGCTGTTGCCAGGCAGTTCTGTTTGATATTTGTGTGGCAAATTAATAATTATAGCAAATTTGTGTTCTTAACATGCACTATGTGTAATGACGTAATATTTATAGGTGTAACATCCTCCTAAGGCACATCCTCAATGCGAATTGTATACATATAGGTACCTATATACTCGATATTAGCCGACGCCTATTGATGGCGCCAAGCGAATTTTCACGGCATCAGTCACCCGTCGGTCCGCTGGTTAGAGACTGTATATCGGGGATCGTGAATTCGAATCCCTTCCAAGATAAATATTTGTGTGTTGAGTACAAATATTTATTGTGTGTCGGAACTGAGTCCACATCAGCCGTCTCGGCCGTGAGATGTGCCAGAAATTGTTGTAACAAGCCACTCTTTACCGGCTCGTGTACTCCGTCACGCGGACAAATTTGCGTACCTACATTTTCGTTTTGTGTTATTTATCACAGCGTTTGATTCGTGTTCCGAATGCATTATAAATTGAGCACATTGTGCAAGGACATACATATTAGTAACATGAAACAATATAAACAGTACACCCTGCGTGTGGTATATGTGCACGGTGTGTAGAGGCCAAGGAACACGTTGCAGACGGCGTGGTGCTGATCGACCCCGAGTACGTGAAGGAGAGGAAGGTGTTCGGGCACGTGCTGGCCGCGTTCCGCTACGGCCGCGAGGACCTGGACGTGCTGGGGCTCACGTTCCGCAAGGACCTGTACTTGGCCGCCGAGCAGGTCTGTATACGCTTATTGCTGTTTTTTTGTACGAAAAAGTAAAAAATTTAGACGGAATGAGTGCAAATTAATTAATAAATTTAAACGCAAACGGATTGTCCTGCCAGTTCTCCGTGAAGCGGTAGGTAGAGAAGTCTAGTTCATGCCCACGTTTAACCAGCTACCTATCCGTCCCATCATTGAATAGGAGGGAGTGGGACCGAATACATTTAAACATTCTATTTTCCGGATTTCGAATTAACCTACAATATAACCTACGCGTACAAATAAATGTTATCATTGCATGTGAGTAGTAACTAAAGACAGATATCGCGCATCGGGTCAAGGTCCCGCCAATTGACGCTGCGAGCGGCTCAACTTCCCACTTAATTAAGCAGTTCATACAATCCGCATCGATTTTCGTTTTTTTCGCGTTCTTATTATGTTATCATTATAAACACTGTAGTGGACAGCGACTGGTCCTATTCTTGTTTCGATTCATGTGCAGTTGCTTTACAGTCCGTAGCCCGTGTCCGTAAATAATGATAAAGGTAGAAAAAGCGACGCAGGTCTTTGAGGATAGGGATATTTGTATTTTTTATGCTTGCACATAGCCGTCTGTGTCAACATAAACAGAGTATATTTCATGATGACCATGTGGATATGAAACAACATATATACATATAAATATATACGTGTATAGTTTGGGTGGTATAACCCCGTGTGGTTCGACTCCGGCGGCACCACCGCCACACCTATTTCTGCCTTATAACAGCAGCGTTAAGCGCTGCTGTGTTCTGGTCTGGAGGGTGTGGTAAGGGAGACATACCTTTTCGAGGCATTCCAGCTTTGTCCTCAGGGGTAGAGGTGCATCTGTAGTCGACCTGAGGTAGGAATATAATCTTATCTGGGGTGATTACAAATGTCTATGGACGGGAGTAGCCACTTACCATGAGGTGGACAGCATGCTCGACCGCTACTTCCATATTATAAAAAAAGTTTTTTTGTAATAGTGTGAAGGTAATGGAATGATAATAACAACGGCGAACGTGTCAGATATACCCGGCGACGAGCGCGCCGCGGCGGCCGCTGACGCGGCTGCAGGAGCGGCTGGTGCGCAAGCTGGGCCCCGCCGCGCACCCGTTCTACTTCGAGCTGCCGCCGCACTGCCCCGCGTCCGTGACGCTGCAGCCGGCGCCCGGCGACACGGGCAAGCCGTGCGGCGTCGACTACGAGCTCAAGGCCTTCGTGGCCGACACGCAGGACGACAAGCCGCACAAGAGGTACGGTTCACGGTCTCAAGCAGGTCAACATTTGCGGCGTATGCGAAGAGTGGCCAATGTGTAGTCGACTTTAGAGTAGATCTTTTTTATTTAGCAGATACGTGTATTTGGATTTTTCCAAAATTCCATATAGGATTCTACCGGTAGCCACAATACGTTTTCTCGCGTTTCCGGCTGACATTATTCCACCTGCTTTTTACATTGATTTAGAGCGGGCCAACTACCACTTCCAATAAACATTAGCGTGAACATGTACAAAGTGACGGTTTGTAGGCAATTATGGTTGTATAAGCTTTGAAACGTTACAGATCGGCCCAAATGTACAGTTAAGGATCGTAAAAGCTGTTTGTTTACTTAAAAGACGGGTACACAATTCTTGTACAGTGAAAATAAGAAAAGGAATCACGAATACGTATGAAAAATGTGTACGGCTGGTCTTGGAATTTATAGAGATCTCGTAAAGGGATGTCTTATTCGGCGCAAGTCGTTCGGTAAAGATTATATCATTACGGAACAACTTGTGCCGAATAAGAGATTTGAAAATAGAATATTGTTATATGGAAGTACTAAACAACAAGAGATATACCTATATTTACATTTTTAAAATTTAGATATATACAATATGCACGTACGTTCATATAGGTATAATTGTATGTGCGTGTATGTCCATGAACAATAATTGGCGTGGCTCGTGTGTGGTACGAGGGCCAGGCGGGCGCGGCAGCCGCGCGGCCACGCGTCGTTTGCGATAGTTGAAAGTGTCGCAAGACGAAATACGGGCCCGGATATTTGACGTCCTACGTGATGATAACCGCGCAAACGCGAATGTAGCACATGTTTATGTAGTGACGTACTTGTGTTGAGAGATTAAAATCCCTTGCAGGCTGCATTAATACTTAGGGCCCTTCGACGTTGTGTTTGGTCTTTTTCCAATTTTGGTATTCGTGTAATATGGCGTTAGCCGTTGCACGTGTGTGCAGGAACTCAGTGCGGCTGGCGATCAGGAAGATCATGTACGCGCCGAGCAAGCAGGGCGAGCAGCCGTCGGTGGAGGTCTCCAAGGAGTTCATGATGAGTCCGAACAAGCTGTACCTGGAAGCCTCTTTGGATAAGGTAAGGGAAACAATCAACTTTATGTAGATCTATACAGCAACGAGGTTTATGTTTAAAGACCCAACACGGGACTTCTTTTAAGATGAGTGGTTTTCATGCCGAAGTCTACCATTGGACCAATTGACAGATTTTATTCACGGCTTAGAGAAAATTCTTTTAGAATTCCAAGGCTTGCACGTGCCCTCGCGATGTTTCCCTTCGCCGGCATAGCGAGTGATATTTGATTAAATATTAATGTCGATATTTTATAACAGAAGAGAAAAATATTCGCAAGCTATTTTCAAATACGCTTTGATGTGAAATTCCTTGAAATATATTCAAATATTATACGAATAATAATGAAGTTGTATATTTTGTTCGCTTTAGGGGAGGCCTATGTTCAACAGTGGACAGCTATAGGCTGATGATGATGATGATGATGATGATATTTGGTACTGAAATATACGTATTCCGTTCGTTTCCTTTTAAATATTTTTTTTTCACTCGACCGCCGCGCCCGTCCCGCCGCAGGAGCTGTACCACCACGGCGAGAACATCGCCGTGAACGTGCACGTGGCCAACAACTCCAACCGCTCCGTGAAGCGCATCAAGGTGTCCGTGCGCCAGTTCGCCGACATCTGCCTCTTCTCCACGGCGCAGTACAAGTGCACCGTCGCCGAGGCCGAGAGCGAGGAGGGCTGTCCCGTGGGGCCCGGCTTCACGCTCAGCAAGGTGTTCACGCTGACGCCGCTGCTGGCCAACAACAAGGACAAGTGGGGGCTGGCGCTGGACGGGCAGCTCAAGCACGAGGACACCAACCTGGCCTCCAGCACGCTGTGCGTACTCCGCCCCACTCCGCCCTCGCTCATACACCGCTATATACACGCGCGTTTACATAACTATGTTCCTAAACCACTTTTGGTTAATTCAATATATGAAATTTTTGGACTCTCTTTATAAATCGTCATTCGATGCGGTAATTAAAATGTTGCCTCTATTTTACAGAATACCGGATCCGACGCAGCGCGAGAACTTAGGGATCATAGTACAATATAAAGTGAAGGTTAAGCTGTGTCTCGGGCCGCTGGGCGGGTGAGTGACGCCACCTATCATTTTAATGTAGCCTAGATGTATATTGTACTACAGCAATTTCATTATTCTTTTTAAAGGTGAGAATGTAATTTAGTAGTGGATTATTTAGTAGTGGATTTTTTATATGAAACGGTCAGTACGTCCACGTCATATATTTAATAGGATTTTGTAAATGTAAAACTTACGTTTGAATTGTTTGAACCTATGTTTGAATGAAGCGGCGGGCGTGCGCAGGGACCTGAGCGCGGAGCTGCCGTTCATCCTCATGCACCCGAAGCCCGAGGAGGAGGCGGCGCGCGCCGCGCCCGAGCCCGCGCCGCGCGTGGCGCACGACCTCATCCAGCTCGACCCGCACCCGTCAGTAGCGCTCACACCGACCGACAACTGATCTGTGACCATCAGCAGCCAACCTCGAGAAATAATAAACGGAAATTTCATTCCAGCCAGTCCACTTAATATCTGTTTTAATTAAATATAGGGTTATATTAGTATACATTCGTTAAGTCAGTAATATATTGATTTTAGATAAATGTTTCCCTGTACACAAAACAGTGATACTGCTAATATACGTTCTATTATTTTGACTCTTAATAAAAAAAAAACAAAATTGTCCAATGTATCTGTACTAATAAAATTGTATTGCGGCTTTTAGTGAGGTGACTGGTGAGTCGGGAAACACTTTGTTCAGCAACACACCATATTGTACATAACTACATTAGGCACACTAAATACGACATAATTAATCACCCACTGCATTTTTACAGTCTTCACCATTCATAGCACGACGCAAGCTACAATTTTCAATTATTATAATTTTTAAATTCTCGTTACAGTTCACTAATTTCCTTCTATGTGCATTTGCAGAGATGAGAACGGTCAAGAACAAGACGACGACATAATATTTGAAGACTTCGCTCGATTGCGGTTGAAGGGCGCCGACGCGGACGCTTGAACGCTGCGGGCCCGCGCCGCGCACGCGCCGCGCACGCCCCGCGCACGCCCTGCGCACGCGCCGCGCACGTCGCACGACGCACGACGCACGTCTCACGTCCTTCCCGTACAGTGTACACGGGGCGGGTCCCCGCCGCGCGGAGTGGGCGGGGCGGGGCGGGCCGGGCGGGCGAACACGCTTCGCCCAGGACGATGCCACATCCGATGTATGGTGCCGCGCTCCGACCATCGTATTGTAATAACATTTTTCAAATTCGAAAGCGCGCGAATGACCTATATTGAAGAGTCTTATAAAAATAATTGATGTATATTATATGTGGAAATTTATTTTAAATAGTAGGATTATTCATTAAATATACGAGTACAAGTCTAGGTTCTTTAATATTAATTTTGTACGTGTACTTTACATCCTTCAATCGTCTGCCATCGACTTTGTTGCGTTAATTAGCGATCGATAGTACAATATGTTTGGTAATGTGCATTTAATAGTGTAAAAGTGTTTTGTACCTCTGTATGTAATGTAATTATTTTCTGAAAGTAGTGTTGTATATGTATTCTTCTTATTGTTAACGTTGGGTGAATGGTGGAAATACATAATAATATAATCGCATCGGCTCGCTCGAGAGCTGCTGATACAAATAAAGAACTGATCAAATTGTACACTGTTAGTGTTCATTACTCGTGGGTCATCGCTGTGGAACCCCACGAATCGTCATTACCTAATGATGTCAACGATCGTAACAAACATCTTTACTGAAATCAATATATATAACTCGTGCCCCTATGATTATTGCCGTTGCCCGGATTCATCAAAAATTCCAATACATAAGCCATAGACAATTAGGCATAGAGTAATATTGTTACACGTTTCCAATCACAAGGAGCTTTTTCCGGCTTATGGCCTTAAGAAAGAATTTATAGCAATCATTAACATTAAAGTTGTCATAATATGAGCTCTAGAAAGATTTTAATGTACGTTGATGTGTTGCATAGTTATAAATGGATGTTTTTGAATTATATTCAACATTTTAACTTTGATGTTAATAAACGGCAAAATCTGGTTCGTAATTCATCAATATTGTTATATTTTACTTGAGTTAACGGTATATATATATTAATAATAATCGTTAAATATATCAATATAATTAAACCAATGAAAGTATCAACAGAGAACATTTCGTACAACTGAATAATTATACAAATTGTTGAACTGTTAATTTTGTTTAAGGAGAATATTTTTGGAGAATAGTTATCGTTTCGTACTCATCAACACGTCGCCCCGGCCCGCCGATGCGCCGGCGCCGCGGCGACGGTCGAGCACTAGGGTGCCAGCGGCCGGTACACAATATCTTATGAAGTGTTAAACGTGACCGTGTACATTGTGTCACTGTATAGTAAATGTTAGCGTAATTTATGTGGCATGTTTACTAGTAGTGTAAGCTTCATGATGCACAAATATATTTTACTCTCGACACGACGCTGTACTAAACATCTCCACGCCACCTTCGTATGTCACAGATTCCACTTCTGTACCATGCCTAAATATCAGTATTATAATAGAATCGAACGCTAATAACATTCTTTTCATTAAAATTAAACATTCACATTTTATGTAATTATATATGTGCATATACAAATTCAAATACATATAAAATCAGTTTCTATTATATGTGTATAAAAATTCAAATAATTGAAAGCACTGTGAATTAATAAACAGTAAATTTATTTATAAATACAATGATTATGGAATGTGTCATAATACTTATTTTATCTCACAAATCAATACACCACAGTTGCCCTTCGAATGTGCAGCATTGAACTCTTTTATAATTGTGATTTGATAAAAAAAATCCCATGCGGAATATTATCTTCACAATTGTAGTTCAATTATAGTGTTCTCTACGTTTGGACGCAATATTTCTTCCATTTGTTTCATTGCATATCTTTCTTTCAATGTTTTATTCATTGTTTCATATCTTTACATCACTATTTTGTAACATATGTTTTATGAATAAGTTATAATGTAGCATAGCAGTTTATTATGAAGCAGGCAGGGGAATCAGTTATGTGTAATTATTCTGTTTTATTTCTTTAAATTATATCAATTTTATTATTTATGTAGAGATAGTTATATGGTAATAAGGGATTTGTATAAATAAATATAATAGACAAATATATGAAGAGTACACGGTATATAGCCGGCTTGCTATTTGCAATTATTCTCCCCATGAATTTATATCAGGTTGATAAATATGTTCGACCTCTTTATAAATGACTATGCACTCGCTGATCAATCAGCTAATAATTAAATGAAGATATTATATGAAGAAGTAATATTAATTATGAAGTGAACCTTACAAATATTAAAGTGTTATATTGTAATTAACATTTGCGCCGCGTTATTGTATATATCTAACCAGTTTAATATACAGATAAATAACATATTAATTATGAAGGTATCACAGACACATGTCGCAACAAGTAAAACTTTGGAAAATGTGCAAATACACGTTTTTTAATTTTACATCGAAACTTTTGATGTATACTTTTTTCAATAAATATTTAACCAGTAAATGTCGGAATTTTTATATTACCCCTTTGACTTGATGCAATCTCTAAGATATCTAAAAGTTATGTAGACTATTGCTCATATTTAATATGTAGGTGTTTGTAATTTATTTTTTTAATTTCGTTGTACATATTACTTTTGTAATATACCGCAGATGAGCAATATTGGTAAATAAGAATGAATTTACAAAATAATTGGACCAAAAAATATAAACATTTCTTGTGTTGAGTAAATTTTCATCAGCCACCCAAAAATCTGTAATTTATAGTTGTGCTGGGTTGGAATCAAAGAGCGTAGCTTCTCGTACTGCTTACGTTGCTACCCTTGGGCGGTCAGGAAACAGTTATACTGTTTCAAAACAAACTGATTATTATTTTTTCCTCATCAAATGATCTTATTGTATTTGTCTTAAGTGATGTTGACTTTCGGTAGAAATCATCATACCGGTCAACCGTGGTATATTACAATTATGTACAAAAGAAAATATCTCTCATATATTACTACGATATATATGAAGCTTACGAGGGAGATACATTTCTGTTAAATTATTCGGTAAAACTGGAATACTTTAAAACAACAGTATTTTGATTCGAACAGAATCTGTTAAAAATGAGAATAATGGTTCTAAAATGGTGAATTTGCACAAAAAGCAATTGAATAAATAATAGTATCTGAGACTAATTGTACGCATAATATTTTTTTCTATTGTTTACGGTATACGTTCATAAGAAAAACTAATGTCTTATGATATTTCTTTTTTCGTATTTTTGTCTGAATATTACATAATCGGGTAGTAATACGATTTAAAAAAATACATGAGCATATAATGTCAAACTTGACACTACAGTAATCGGGTCTATCGCCCTTTCGGTGACAAGTAAGCTTGTATGTTTTAGGTTATGTTTAGTTTCGGAATTCGGAATAAGACGTAATGTAAAGAAAAAGTGTTGTGGTTTAATATATAACGTTATTATAATAGTGAAAAATGACTATAAGATGACTATGCAATGTAGTAACTCTGTTGAGTCGTAGCTTCTGTAGTAGTTACCAATACAGGCTGTGTTGATAGTAATTAACGAAGTATCTTTCTATCAACTATAATGAGTTCAGTTCGAAATTTATCCAAGAAAGAGCTCGAGGAGCTCCGTAAGAAAGAAGAAGAAGAAGCGGCTGCACATGTAAGTTGTCATAATAACATTGATTGTAGTAGTTACATTGATTTATACGGAAGAAAATGAAACCGCCCAATTGCGTTACATTACAAGTGATACATATTTTCATGTTTTCAATTGTATTGTCCAACTACAATACATGCTACTGCCAGCATTGGTCCCACATGACAACTGGTACTTAATGCATAACTTTTCATAATGCATGTTAAGTCACTGTCAATTATTAAAGATATGATTGCATACTGTGGCGTTTAATTTAACAGAGTCCATCCAATCATTGACACTACAAATATTGCATCAATGGGTTATGTGTGAAAACTGCCTGATAAATGTAATAGGACTAGGCTCCTCCTATTACATTTATCAGGCAGTTTTTGGACAAAAATTTTGTCATCAAGGTCATCCGTTCACAAAATACATTGATGATGTTGTAGTGCTCTGTAGATCAGGTTGTTTCTATAGTTTTTTTCTTTGCCTCTAAACCAAATGGGATTTTGTCTTCTATAATATCAGGGCTGTTGAAATATATAGTTAGCTAGCCTTACATTCCAAATCTGCTCCCTAACATTTCTCTTACAATAAATTTGCTTAGATAACAGTTATGACTATTGGAATATGAGTCTCCTCTCAGAATGAGAGGGTTAAGGCCATATTTTGCCACACTGGTCAAGTGTGGGTTGGCAAACTTCAGACCCCTATAAGAACAATATTTTTTAAAGAACTCCAAGGTGTACTGGTATTCTTATGATGTTTTTTATTTCACTGTTATAGCAATTGTTATATATAAACTTAAAACACATGTTTAGGAGGTAACTTAAACAACTTCACACCTGTAGTCCCCAAAGACACCTACCTCTCTAGGCACAGGAATGCAGAACACTTGTACTGTGGAATAGGTGTTGGGCACATATTCAGACTTTATACCACTATTAGAAAATCTAAATGAGAAAATTTTGTAGTGTTCAACCTGGGAATTGAACCCAGGAACTCCCAATTGGCAGTTGCATGTTCAATCAACATGACCAATGAGGCAGTCAATAGTGTTTTTAAGATTTGTGAGCTATTCTGGGATGAAAGGTCGAATTTCAAACCACTAGGTGATCATTTCACTTACAGTTATTATTGATTACATACTAAAATACAGCATTATAGAGGCAACAAAGATTGCACAAATCACAGAAGATACAAAACACTGGCCTATCATGAACAAGTGATGTCTTTGTAACAACAATTGAATTGCAGTGTAGAATAAAATAGTAATGTTCAATAAAATAAGTGGAATTGCTTTTTGACTGTCCTGATCTGAAGTGCTGTGTGACATTTATTTAGTACATATTTAGTACATTGTAGTGTGTCCCCCTTTTTGTGTGTGCACTATGTGTAACCAAACCTTAATGCAACAGCAAGGGAACTGTGTACAAAACAGATTTAACACTCGTCTAAATGAATTGTTGTTTTTTTATAGGTTTTCAAAGAGTTTGTTGAAACTTTCCAAGAAGCGCCCAATACTACATCAAAGATCTGGGTCAAGGCAGGCACTTATGACGCTGGAGCGAGGAGTGAGTTTAAAAGTGTGATTATTTATTATTGTCACAATATTTGTAGTTTTCAATTTAATTGAAGAACATAATGGTGAAAGATTTTCAATTTAATTTTAATTACATGAAAATTTTACCCACATCTATTCATATAGTTAAAGATAAAAAGAACATAACATCACACCTGTTATTACTGAAAAGGTAAGCAGATGTGTATAATATGCAATCATGTTTCACCTTACAACCCACCAAGGAAAAGGAGGTGAGTCTATTAAAATAACTTTAACCTGTAGAAAAGCTTTATTAATGGTCATTACCAACAATATATA
>DWEI01004514.1:0-11613 GCA_018245875.1 Mysoria ambigua
GGGCGGCGAGGGCGCGCGCGCGGCGCTCGCCTCGCGCGGCAGCAGGCGCGGCGGGCGCACGCGCAGCGCGGCGGGCGGCGCGATGCCCGTGTTGATGCCCATGATGCGCTGCATGTTGAAGTTGCGCCCTACCTGGCCCCTGCGATGCACATTTGGAGACGTTAGAACGCATTGTATATATAGTATATTTTGTTGACTTACCTGGTGTTATTCCAAATAAAAATGAACTATCCAGCCTAACTCTGTATGTTATGCATAGGCTTTAAATATTGAAGTGACCTAAAATATTTAATGATATGATAACATGTATTTAATGACAAAAAAAATGCAATTATCATGTTATTTGGTATCAATGTATTAATCGAAACTAATCTTTGAGAGGTGTTCAATCAAATAATAGGCATCGATAATTTCAACACAATGCCAATTCTGAATGTGGGATCTGTTGGGTTTTAATACTCATTAATGTACCGGGCACTGTTCTCACTGACCTGCTGTACATGTCCTGGAGCATGCGATGCTGCTTTATTGTGATAGATGCCTCCCATACATCATTTTGAATACTTGAAATCCCCTAAAGTAAAAAGTAACAAGATGAATAAATGTTATCGGTAGAATTTAACTTATTTCACTGCAGGATAACAGGATGCTTTCTCTAGGGTTCGTCTGCAAATATGTCACCTCTTAAGGAGCAAAAATAAAAAAAACTAAAGAGTTATAAGACAGAAATGCATGCCTAGGAAACACTTATTACATTTTCTTTTAAGAGCCCTAGGTTATATGGCAGTGTCCCACTAGTTGGCGGAAAAGACAAGAAATACGGAACCAATATTAAGGTAAGACAATTAAGATATCTACGACAGTATCCTGCTGTGCGGCTTGATGTTCGGTCGAGGATACGAGATGAGGGACTTAAAACGTGTAGGCCTTATCCTATCCTAAATCTGTCTGCTAGAATACTGCTAGTCGAGCAACACGACGACGATGAGGGCTTTCTAGTCTAGTAGTGGTAAGATCATCGACAGCATTCAAGGGTTGATATGATATCTATATCCATAATCAAAGTATTCATCAACACTCAAGTATAAACCTTGAAAAGTAGGCGCCACAACGAACTAGGCCCCCCGCTTTGTGGCAAAAAAATGTCTAAAGTTTGGAGGCTATGCAGGTGACCCATTTGGTGACACTCAAGGGGTTCCCACAGTGCACTAAAAAACTCTAGATTCATTAACACTGACTAACAGATCTATGAATCTTTGCTTTAATTCCTTTATAGATAATAATACACATGATTATATTAGTGTACGCACAGTGTCTAAGTCAGTTCGCATCGTACCCTTTCCAGCCGCGACATGGCGTCAGTGTCGGGCGCGCCGTCGGGCCGCGGCGCGCTGGGGCCCGCCTCGGGCTCCAACTCCTCGTTGTTGATGTGTCGCAGGGCATCGCCGAACGACCTGCGACAGCAATACGTCCACACTCGAGTGACCTTAACCCAGTTTCCCATTTTGAATTGTAGGATAAGTATAGAACTAGACTAATTTGACCACAAATTTACTATACAACAAATACTGTCTTGTTATTATTTTCTGTACTCTGATCGGAGGAATGACATAGGGAACTTTGATAGTTATCAGGAATATATAATTCTGAAGAGTCGTCATCGTCAGCCTCTCTCAGTACACGGCTGGACGTAGGCTTACCCTAATTTGTCTTTATACATAATCCCCATGTAGATAATACGGTTTAGGGATCTCAGAACATAGCTTCTCGGATCGCTCACTCTGCTATCCGTAGGCGGCCAGGGCAGTTATTTGTGCCTAGCTAGGCCGCGAAATATGAGGAATTACGAAGATGTGCTGTACTAACGGCGGTTCCCCGACGGGCGGCACGGTGACCATGGGGCGCGGGCCGCGCGGCGCGCCGCGCGCTCGCGGTCGGCGCAGCGCGCGGCGCAGGGCGGGGCGGCGCGGCGGCGCGGGCGGGGCGGGCGGCGCGCGCACCGTGTCGCGCACGCCCTTCTGCGGCAGCGGCTCGTCCGCCTGGATGTCGTGGATACACGACCACTGGTATTGGAAATTAACCATTATAATTTTGCACATTTGCACTTTATTGAATGTGATAAGACCGTGGTTAAAAATATCGACATATTAACTTGCCTTACAGCTGTTCCCTGATTGCGACTTGTATGATAACTTCCACATTTTTTGACGTACAATTATAGAAGATAAATAAAATGACACTTACTTCTGACCTGTCGTCATGACTTATATTCCTGGATAGCGCAGTCCAACCTTGTGGGTGAATCTAAAAGAAATCATTTTAATTTTAAAATACAGGCTTTTCTTCTTATACAAAAAAAGAAAATGCAAATAACTAAGACAATAAAAGGACAAACTTATATCGGATATACCTGTAACGCACTGACGACCTGAGCGTCGTTCCCCTCGGGGAAGTCGGAGACGAACTCCACTCGGTTCTCCTTACGCTTCTCGTCGAACAGGTGGTCGTACATCGCCGCTATTGGGATCACCTGCTGGCTCATCTGCATCAACCGGTACAGGTTGGGCTGCGAATAAACGCCGACTTTACCGTTTAGGTGTTGACAAAGTCCTGTCTATGCCGACGGTGCTGCCGCCTAGGCGACAGTGCTGCCATCTATTATATAATAATGATGCCGCCATAGACAACAACCCACACTCGAGTGGGAAAGACCTATACAAACCAAGAGACACGAACACATTTAAGAGCACGAGGCATGAAATCTTTACTGTCGTTAAGGAGATCGGTAAGAACTTTCATATGTTTGATAATGAAATGATAACCAGATTTATTAAATTCAGATATGTGACAAATTACAGTAACGCCTTCATCCACCTATAACTTTTATAAAACACATGATAATATCACAATATCCTACTGCACCTTATCCATTGCTGATTTTACAGGAATGTGTACATGAAGCGATGATAACCAATTGGTTGTAAAGTGAGCATTAGTCGAGTTACTTCAAGTCGAGCTAAAATATATAAAAAATGATCAATTAAAATAAATGTAGCGCTACATACAAATTCCGAAAATGAAATAAGTTCAACGCTCTGATGAAAAAAAAAAACGATGGAGCACTCGTAGTTCCTGTAGTTCCGTGGGTGCGTTGAAACGTTCCAGGGCATGACTTACTCGAACATGGCGGATACCGACCATGGGAAGAAGACACGGCGGTAATAACAGTTGGCGGCAAATTGTGCAAGCAATGGAGCAACATAATCAAAGTCAAAAGCAAGAATCATTTATTTATATACGATTTTCAATTACATATTATAAACGTCATTATAGACAAGTTCACGTTAGTTCGTGCCGCGCCCTCGACTGAAATAATAAAAACTCAGTGAGTTTTTCATTTTTTTTGGTTATTGCTTAACAAAATTATAATTTTAAGCGTCAGAACTACATCAACTCATTTCCAAACGTCTATGTCTTGCATGCAATCTGCAATAGAATAGTAGGCCTTTTGACATAAACGAAGCTTAATGAATTTCTTGAATTTATAAACTGACAAATTCACCGCGTCGTTTGGTAGTTTGTTATAAACGCGTATACTTTGACTTACAAACGAATTAGACACTTTATAGAGCCTAATGTGAGTGAGTACTGCAAGTTTATTTTTATATCTTAAATTTACTTCATGGAGATCACTATTCTTCTTATATTTACTGATATTTTCGTGAATATCCTTTAGATTATCATAAATATATTATAAGTGTAATGTAAATATTATTAAAAAACAACGACAGGAACGATTCAACCTTGCTGTAATATAAATCAGAAAAGGAAAACCTTTATCAGTAGTCGCTGCAATAATTTATACGGCCGTTATAATAATTTCTCGATCAAGTTACTCGTGTTGCCTTAATTGTAGCTCGCTATAAATAGTCGCAGTGCATCATTATTTATTTATTATACAGTTATAACGCGATATGGATTTAAAAGGGAAAAAATGCTGGCACGCCACCGGTTATGGAAATGTTCTAATCGTCCGTTTCACAAGGACATGTACAATTCAATGGTACAAGTTGCCTGTTATCACCATTCGTGTTAGTTACGTGTTTCTGTGGTAAGCATTCAGGAAGTAATGACCTATCTTTACAACAGAATAGATTCGTGCAAGTACAGACTTGCTATGAAACTAAACATTTTTTCTAAATAGCATGTTCGATTCCCGCGTTACTGTTTTTTTTCTAGTTGAAATTTCTAGTAGTGACTCAGAGTCTAGATATTTGCCTAGTTATGGCAACGGGCGAACGTAAAGAGTTATTCAACGTAACCGGTGAATCGTGGGAATGTTCTGCATTCGTCTGCCTACCCCTTCGGGGATTACGGGCGTGAAGTTACGTTTTATGCCAATGGGCACACCACTGATTCCTTAGTAGGACGTAAACCCATCTGGTGAAACATGCGTGAGTACCACACTCCGCTGCTTAACTTTACTTTACCATCACGTATCATACACACGAGCTGTAACTCACCTTGAAGCCGTGCAAGTCCTGGGCCAGCGTCGTCAAGTTCAGGTCGTGCACGATGACCAGCAGCCCGCCGGTGGTGCACATGACCATTTGCTTCGCGTCCGGCGACAGGCGGCACCGCATCAGCCCCGACGCGTGGAACACCCGCTGGTACACCAGATTGAACTCCGTGTACGAATTGATGTCCCACGTGTAAATGCTGCCGTCCAGGCCGGACGTGACCAGCAGCTTGTCCTTCACCGAGAACTCGATGTTCTTCACCCAGTTCGAGTGGCCGAGCAGCGAGCGGATCTTCTTCTTCAGGTTGCGCACGTCCCACAGCGCGATGGTCGTGTCGTCCGAGCACGTCGCGAACATGCGTGGGTCTAAAAATCTGTTCGAAAACAATTTACAACGAGATTAATTTAATAAACGCAGATATTACGATCATTTTTCTTGATAATCCTGGGTACATTAATTCATCATTATTAAAAATTTTCATTATCATTTCATCATAAACTTCCAATGTTTAACGTAACTTAAGACATCATCAACAACTTAATAACACAAGGGATTCTACCTTTTTTAAATAGACAAATAATAATTGTGTTCCTATGTACGATGAAATTAAAGAAAGAATTATAGTTTGAAAAAACTCAAAAACACGGTTTTAGCGCTAATCAAGGTAACTTAACATAGGAATAAGTTTACTGACAAGAAAATTGATGTCACTGTTTCAAAACTGTTGAGTTGTGAGTCTAAAGACTCAGTTACATACAAACATACAGGTGTAACTAATATAGGTGTGTTAAAAACGCTAAATCTTTAAAAAAATAACTTTACTTTGTGGTTTTCACAAATCGATGGGGTGTTGTCTGACAAACAAAAAATTTACAAAAGACACCTACTAGTGTCTTGTTTAAATTTTACTGTTGTTATTAATAATATTATTTATTTAGTCCAATTTCATTCCAATTAATAATAAATATATTTAATCAACAGTTTTACTTACTTAACACAGTTTACACAGTCTGAATGAGCTCCGTTCACCGTGTGAATTCTTTGGTGGGTGAGGGGGTCGAATATCTGTATGGATTTCTTTTCACAGGCGGCCACTAGCAGAGATCTGCAAAAGATTCACAATAAATTTATGTAACAATTTATTACAGAAAAGGTATATGAATCAAACCTAATAATAATGATAGAATCACAACATATCAGAAGTAAAATCTGAACTTTCTCTAGTATGGTAATCTTCACCTTATACACAAATGGCACATATTCCATGGCACATATGGAAACAGTTCACATGAACGATGTTCAGTGTGAAAATTATAGGCAGAAACCTATCAGGAAATGTCTACGTCCATCTTTGAACTTAGAAAGGATGATGATGACAATGAATAAATTGGAGAAATTGAAATGCTCAACAGAGGACAATGAATTGAACAAATGGGTAAAATAATATTATCTTACATGGAATAACCACTTTGAATATTAATGTAAGTTTATTAACAGAAATGGGATAGGGCATGTTTAAGAATAGCAGTTAATGTATTACATCATTAATTATGAAGGTAAGTTAGAAAATTTTTATACAAACTGTGAAACTAAAGATACAAACTGGTAGGAGCAATGAATTAATATATAACAAGTATGAAAACTTGCCTTTATCAATAATAGTGTTATTTAAATTGACTTTTTGATATTCTATCTAAATAATTAATGTAAAAAAATTACAAATGTACATAACAAAATTTATTAATAAATTTTCAAAGACAGAAAAGTATAAAGAAGATTGTCACTCAGCATGGGCTTATGTGCGCTCTAAACTATTGAAAAAAATCTACAGACCGTACTATGATGTCTAATCAGTACTGAGTTTATATCCAACCAATTTTAACAAACATTGACATAGGCCTCCTTAATCTTTCTGGTTTCAAAAACATAAGATGGAGACCAAGTGAACCTCTATAATATTCATATTATGTTATATCCATACTCTTCAACGGGAGTATAAATAAGAGTACAATTTCCATTTTTTTTCCATGGGAATAGTCTCATTCCCTACTTCATTGTTGTGAAATATGTGAGTGTAATAAACACTTCTGGGATATTCATGTATGATATTGTGTGTTATCATTAACGGTACAGAGCAATTTAATAATAAATTATTTAAACATAGATTAGATTAAAATTATGATTGATTTGTATGATTACTTGTTGATCAGAACATTGATATATAAATACATTGTGATATACTAATACATTGTCTATATAGAACATTTATTTACAAAAATACAATAAGATAACTAAATTAAATGTTCTACATTCTACTTAGGCAGAGGCCTACCCCTTCGGGGATTACAGGGGGGTTACAATAAGATAACTAAATTGAATGTTATACATTCCTCTGCCTACCCCTTCGGGGATTACAGGCATGAAGTTACAATAAGATAACTATAACCACCCAAAGAAGTAGACAGAAAAGTAATACGCATTTCAACAACGGTTTCATCTATATACAAATAAATAAAATTGGAGTGTCCATTTGTAATATTGAAATAACTGCTTCTTAGTGACTGCATATGGATGTATACACAACACATACATATACCAAAATTTATTTTTTTTAATTTTGTGTCTGTACCGGCTTATATCTGGAATGGCTGTAATGATTTTGACAGGACTTTCACTGATAGACAGCTGATGTAATAAGGAGTAACTCAGGCTGCTTTTATTTCATGATTTATAAAATGCAATTATATAAAATTGAAATTTATATAGAATTAAAATTTTAATAAATTAAAATTTTTTGCATTAAAAAAACCTTAAGGAATACAATTTTGAAAAATAATAACAAACTAAAGTTGACTGCCTCTTTGGTCATGTTGGTTGCCAGTGTGACTGCCGATTTGGAAGTCCCGGGTTCAATTCCCAGGTCAACCACAAAAAAAATCTAATTTAGATTTTGCAGTAGTGGTTCAGAGTCAGGACATGTCACTGATGCATGGCAATAGGTTTACCAACTACACCATAGTGGGACATAAATGTAACAGGTGAAATGTGGGAGTGTTCTGAATTCTTCTGCCTACCTCTTCAGGGATAACAGGTGTAAAGTTACATTTTTTTTATCAAGTATTGTTCCTAAGCACAACTCTCACCCATGAGTCAATATCACAAAGGCAGCTATAAGAATGTGCGAGCGGGTTAATAATAATAATGATTCAATAATAATAATAATTCAAATGAAAACTGGACAAATCATGACTTTTTATTTAAATTCCATACGAATGCAGTCACAGGCATAGCTACTTTAAAATTAAATTAAAACTTAGTACTCAATTTACTACTATTTTAAAAGTTGCAAAATGAATGATATCAGTTTGCTGATCAAAACTCCATAATTATGGTAATAAAACTTTTGCTGTGTTACAATTGTATGTTTATAATTTAAAAAATCTATAAACCATTCTAACCTACAGGTAACTGAGTTGCATGACAACATATGAAGCCCATAATAAAATTCTCCTATGCCAGATATTTCCAATGAACAAAAAAACTTAACTCTATTTTTTCGCCCTCATTTAATCATGATGTTAAAGTGTATGCTGATATTCAATATTCATAACTTTAATGAAGCCAGAAATATTTAAGAAAACCTCATATGTATAGTATTTGAATTACTTTTATATACCAAAGGAAAACAAATATAATGAATAATTATTAAACTATATCAATAATGATACTTGTCACCTGTCAGGTGTTTTACGATCTTAGTATAATTCCATAGATGTAAAATGTAAACGTAAAAGTAATGAAGGTCAACTGGTGAACTTACCCTTCCGGGGAAAATTCAAGGTTGAATACTCCTCCAGTGGGAAGACTGTTGCCTTGTTCGCAGTCCCACGATGCAATAGGTCTCATGCCACAGTAGAGACTTCGAGCCATCGCGTCGCCCCCACCAACTGGCGTTGGAAATCCTGTCTCCCTTCGAAACATTCGATAAGGGCTGAACGCTGAATGCCTCGCCATAAAAGACGCCCTATCCGTACTAAAACTACCCATTTTGCCACACACTATTCTTATTTATAATCACTTAAGTCTCGTGAAACTGTGTTAATTAATAAAGCGTCATAGCAGAGAACACACAAATTGATGACTGAACTTTTTAGCTTCGAGACATTTTTTTGTACTTTGCAGCGCAAATGGTTTTAACAAAACTTTTACTGATTCTGACATAAGCTGAAGTCCGCTGAATCTAAATTATTTATGAACATGTAGACCACAGAATGCAAAAAAATAATCGGAAAATATGAACAGTCCTACTGACAGCCGGAAATAAAACAGTTCCGTTTTATTTTTCAATATCATTTAAAAATTGAAAATAGCTTTAAAAATACTTGTTTCTTATCATTATTATCATGTGATGTGATTCTGATGTGTTACAGTTTAAATAACAAATTTATAAATTGTTAATGGAAATCTTGGAAAATATCTAAAATTGTATCATCGCTAATACAATGAATTTTAATGACAAATAAATGTCACACATTAAATACAAACAAAGGATACAAATAAAAAAATGATGAAACATTAAGTTGGATTTTTAAATTCTTTTCAAATTAAAAATTAAAAAATATTATGTACTGTATTATTGGCAAACGCGTTTTTGATCTGACAAATACGTACAGTTAAGACCTAATCTTTGATATTGAAATTTAAGTGTTCCAAAAACGGAATTAATCGAATTGGCTAATAAAGCATCCAAATATATTAAAGACTGATGAAGAAGATGAATAATTATTTCTCTATTAGGGTTACACTGTGTTCAAAGTCTATGCCTACTAAGAAAAATAGTTACAAAAAATGCCTTACCTACCTTATTTACAAATCAATTTAAATAAAACCACTCATGAAATTTATAATTTAATCACAGGAAATCATTACACACATTCATTGATTGCAATATATGTCAAGACCCTTAGTAATTATGTATAAATATGTACTAATAATTACATACAAAATTACATTTTCCACTTAATTAATTATTTAAAACAATTGTTAAATGATTCATGGTAGTAAACCACTAGGAGGATCAATTTTACCTGTTTTTAAAACATTCTGAAGGAATACCTCTAATCTTGTTTTAGGCCCCCCTTCGTCTATGTTTGCTAAAATTGCAAAATATTCTGTATATATCAATTTTAATATTTTGCCAAACTGATTTTTATAATATTTAAAAAATTCAGATCCACAAACAGTAAAAAAGTCATGTAGAAGGGTGGCACAAATATCTGGTTCTGGTTTTAAGTTAATAAATGATGAGAGCCATTGCCAAGCATGATTTAGACCATGGGGATTTGGTGCATTAACATATCTGGGAGGCTTAGCAATCCAAAGAGCACAGCGTAGTCGGAATATGCCTGACATTCGTTTCAGGAACTTATCTTGTCTTTCAACAACACCTTCAGAATTGTAAGTATACCCTCTGGACATATAAAAATCTTTATCTGTCTGTCCTTCTTTTTGTGGCAAAAACATTGGAACTAAGTATGGACATTGTCTATGGAAGTTAGCTTCTAACAGCTTGCCTAATTCTGGAAACTGGCACCACAGAGCAATTGTTACTGATGCAAGTGGGAATGCAGCCTCCGGCATGCTGGACACTAACAAATCACCCTGACGTACAATCTTTTTTGCTAATAAGGCAGTACAATAAAACAAGCCCTGGGGGTGCTGGGCAGCACAAACATATGTATCTAATACTTGCACATTTTCCCCTCTAAGCAACATGGACAGTTTGTCAAATTTATCTTTCATATGGCTCACGCTGACAGATGATATTGCATTGATCGGAGTATTGACAGCTTTCTGGCAATCAAACCTAAAAGCCTTGCAATTAGGATCTAACAATAATTCCTTATATCTACTCTCATATTCATCCAAGAAGTTACTCAATTCATTGTAATTTGTGTAATTTTTTGGGGAATAAAACATTGGATACTCTTTGGGAATACATTCTGTCACCAATGTTGGTTGGTTTAGTTCTGCTGCCTTAGTTTCTTCTATGAGCTTCTCTTCTAACTGCTTCCTTCTCACTTCTTCTTCCTCTTCTTTTTGTTTCTGCAGCAATTGTTGCTGTTTCGCTTCACATAGTTCATTGTTTATTATACCTTTCAGATTTTCAATGAGTGCCGATAAGATTTCAGCTTGCTTAACCTCCTTGTCAGTGATTGAATTGGTTTTGCAATAATCCATTAAATTACTAATATTACCTATAATTGTATTGATCTCTACAATGTGTTTTTTCATTACTTGTTCAGCTAGCGGTTCTAACTGCACCATTTGCGTTAAGTGGTTGTAACATATACATATTTTTGTATGACTGTCTGTTATTGAGGCAAACCTTGCGGTTGCCTTATTCTGTTCCTCTAGTATTCTGTTCATATTGTCAATAGTTTGTTTGTTAATCATTTGACATTTTTGTTCATCAAGTTTTGCCTGATTTAAAACTGATAAATTGTCGTTTTCCCTTAAATGTTTAATCATTTGAATCTTCCGTGCTCTCAGTTCTAGTGCTTTCCGCTCACATTCTTCACTCTGTTTTTTACCGAATCTCCTAATTGCCTCGGCTCGCTGTGCAATCATTTTCTCAATTAGGTTTTTAAATGTTTCTTCAGAAATTTGTTTCATTTTGGATTCATACTGTTTTAGAATGAGTGTGTAACGCAAGTCTTCGCCAATCTTATCTTCCAACAAGTCCAAGTTGCCATCTACTTCATATTCTCTTTCCTTCACTTCTTTTTTAATTGTGTCGTTCAGAATTGTATTGGGACCAATAGTTACTTCATGAATATCGGGACTTATTTTTGCCGCCTTCGAGAAAGCGGAAATACGTAGGCTATCAAAATCGGCGAGCGTATCAGAAATATCTAACTCACATTTTCTGCTGTTGTTATTGTAGTTTGAAACTTCATCTAACTCTTCATAAACTCTATCCATTGTAATGAATTTGTTTTTAATGATATTTTAGTAAACAGTTACGAAAGTCGTATTATCACATTCTCTTCACGTCGTATAGAAGATTTATGGCATTGGCACAAGTATTAAA
>DWEI01004515.1:0-11612 GCA_018245875.1 Mysoria ambigua
GCGCGGCCCTCGCACCCCGCCACGGAGAACACCCCTCCCTAAGTCCCTACACCATAATAATAATCAGACTTTTAAACCTTTAAGTAATCGCGCTTTGTATAGTACGTGGCTTGGCTGGCTTCACCTAAGCGGTTATTTGTAAAATATTGAATGGCTTATTATTGACTTTTTAAATCCAATGCATTTCACTGGCGTGAAATAGAGCAGGTGTTTATGCTCGTATAAAGATTTACTTAATTTCTTATGGTGATTACTCTTAATTAATCATGTAATTTATGCATTGGCGTTATCATTCATGTAGTATTTTCCGATTGAGAGTGCAAAACTCCCTACCGACGTCTATTTTTCCGCATTCGTACGACCTGGAATAAATTAAAACAAGAGTTAATAGGCACTCCTGGGCTAGTGTGCTACATCCGAGGCTGCAACACACTTCCCATCAGTGCGACTGCACTCAAAGCGAGCCTATTGCTAAATAAAAAAAATTAGATGAAATTCTTCCATTGTAATTGTAATAAAATTATGCATAACGATCTAGATGACGTGTATATATGGTCTTCTTTTGTAGATCTTAATAAAATGTACATAAAAATGTGTTTATTTTTAAACAAGATTTAATTTAAAATTTCCTCCCTCATAACCGCGTTATTTGTTACAAAATTACATATATACCGTATTAAATACATTCAAATTGAATGCAAGTAAAATAAATGTAAAAAGAGAGTAATTAATGTAGAAGGAGGTTATTAGATCTGCAAGGAAGTGGGCACTAGGATCCTTCTGCCTACTCCGTGAGAAAAGGCGTGACGATATAATGCAAATACGAAAACATGGCATTATTTTATCTGTGGCTCTAATGATAATACTGTTAAATAACCGCACGCGATTGTATAATTTTTGTTCTTTTTCACCTCAACAAATATTGAAACATATGATTTCAGTTACAAACCTTGGACGAGGTAGTTGACCTCTAATTTTTGACAAAGAAGCGTTGCTACTAATATTGGTGCGAAGTTGGCGCGCCATTGGACGCGTTGTTTGATCCAACATTTGACGCATTATTTGACATTATGACGTCACAACTGTAGAAGCATTCTGGAACAATTTTTAACTTAACAAATTTTAACTGTCGCGGTCGAATACTGTGATCATTTTGGATTTTAAGTAACGCCAATCTGTTGACCTTCGATAAATGATTGGTGACAAACCTCACCTGCATATCCGTGCTTCAAAAACAAGTTGGCCAGCCGCTTCCGGTAGGTTTCGTTACATTTTGTCGAAGGTTGCTTGTGTGACGATTTGTCCATTTCCGCTGAGCATGTTCCATTGCTGAGGGCGGGGACGGAGAGAAGCGAGATAGATCGTTTAGCAGTAGGGCACAGGAAGGGCCGCCAAAAAGAAACAACGCACGGCAATGGGTATCAACTGTACACCCGCATAGGGGTTTCTACCCTCAGTAAAGTTCAGTTCAGGTCAGCCAGCTCGTGACCCCTGCTTTCCCACGCACAATTCTATTCACAATCAATCTTAGTAATTTTTTTAAGGTCTATAATTTTTTTTTATATTCATGGCTATAAATATAACGGTAGGTAACGCGAAGCCATGCCTTTCAATCCCAAGCCGCGTGTCCAGTGTGGACGTTATGGGTAAACAGGAGAAAGTCCTATGTACAGCTGTAGATTTAAATGGTGATTTAATTTTAATGAAGATGTCGCATATGTTAAAATGAGATTACAAGTCAAACAGATGGAGCATGAAATAGATGAACTGGAATATTAAAATCTTTCAATTTATGTATAGTTATTTATATTGATTGACCACTAATCTGCCTCCATCAATTAATTTTTGACCAGTAAGCAGATAGTATGTAAAGGCGTCCTTACTTTTGGTCACATAACCCACAACTCTCCAAGAACAGGCTTCGTGTAGAGATGACTGCTCGATTTTAGGACGCATCTACGCTTTCCATCAGGTAACGTCGTGGCCAAACGCCAGCTCTTAGTATAATACCGAAAAGTTAATAGTGTATGTCAGAGTACATTTAGTTTCAGCTCAGAAACTCATCAACCAGACATTAGAGCGAACCTCGGTAGCAGTTGAAAGTGGTTTGACTTCAGGGTTGTGGTAAATATTTCATACACTCGTTTTATAATATCATTACGTTCGGCCCCTGTGGGGTAGGCAGCAATCGCCGTATGTCATATACTCGTATCCCTGTCCTTAGGGACTTGATGTGATTCTAAAGTCTTCTGAACTCTTCTGAACTATTTGGTCAAGATAGGTGACATATAAACGTGATAAATTTCGATTCATACAAATGCTTATACCACAGTACAGTTAAATGGTTGGCGGCTCGCCTCCCACGTTCGCTAGACCGTTCATTCGTTTAGACCGCCAAGTACAGTACGCCAGTACCCATATCAAATATTTATTCGGTCTTGCTAATCGAATTTAAAATGTAGTCGTAGTAATATCAAATGGCAAAATTATCCAAAAATTCTCAATTTTAACATTTCTGTTTTATTATGCCTGTAGACAAATCATTCAAAAATAGAATATGAGAAATACTTTTTAGTCTGTGATAATGTTTAAGATTTTCGTAATACTAATTTTTTGCTTTCTGACACAGTGGTAAATCTACTCGTAAATCTTAGCTTGTCGATGACAAACATTTTCAATAATAAGTCCCTAAATGGTTTCAGTCCAAAATTTAACCACGCTGACTGCCTCATCATTGGCCGTCATTAGGTCGTCCTGGGTGCAGGTATCAAGGCACGCAGGGCACGATTTGAGGTGGTAAGTCGTTTGTGGGGTGCCTCATAAACAGTTTTGGCTATTTCTGTCTTTGAAACCCCATCTGATCATGTTCTCCTGACGTCGACCAACGCGGTTTAGGGATTTCAATTACTCAATTATTTAAACTCTTAAATTAGAAATCGTCGCTTAAAAGAGGATATGATTTTTATATATTTTAATAAGGATTCAATCAGGACCCCTTCCACCCCATTTTATTACCCTTACCAATTGAAAATGTAACATCTCTACTCTAGTCCCTGAAGAGGTAGGTAGAGGAATACAGTACACTCTTATGGTTCATTATTTACTTTCAGGTCCCACTATGGAACAGGCGGTAAGCCTATTGCCATACGCTGAGCACATCTCCGGACTTCAAGCTCCAGCTAGGAATTCTAAATTAAATTAGAAAAAAACCAGTAGTGCCCCATTCGGGATTTGAACCCAAGACCACCCAGCAGTAGCGCTTGCAACCAACACGTCCAACGAACAATCAAAACCCTTATAAAATAAATACATATAAAATTGAACCACGAAATGTAACTATAGATTAAAAGGAAAATTTAACTCTACAACGATTATATTACTATTGACTCATAAGACCAGTAAGGGTTGGATATATTTAACTGCAACCCTCTTTACGTCGCGGGCCTCTCCTGACAAGTGAAGGAAAAGGAATCTTGTAGGATGCTTAATAATTCTTTCTTAAAATGACCACAAATCTACTTCCAAATTCAATTACAGATAAGGTACTTTTCTTCACTTATTTTAGGTATAATTTCTGTATGTAGAGCATTCTTTCAGAGTTGCATAATTAAATTATGTGCCGCCTTAAGTTGGCTATGGCTTTTCGTGGGAAGCCAGATAGTCTTCGATCTATCCAAGGTCCATCTGCATGAGCTGCCGCCTATCGACGATCATTAACGTTTCAATATTTCATTGTTCCATTGTGGACATGTCAGAATGAGAGAGTGCAGTCAGCTACGCTGGCCAAGTGACACACGAGCTTCACGTGCCTTAAGAGATGTTTCTCATTTTTTTGGGTAACTCTAAAATCTGCAGATTTGCTCACGATTGATCACGATTAATTCATCGTTTTTGAAACGTCCGCCACAGGATTTGAATCTAGGATTTCAAGAGTAAGAGACTGAAGTTTAGATTCGGCTCTCACTGCTCATTGGGGGAAATATATACCTGCCGCTATTTGTATAAGTTCATGACTGTAATTCTCGAAATAGGCAGAGAAATGTAGTACATTCTTACGTTTCACCAGTTACGTTTACGTCCCACTATGGAATAGCTAGTACGGACACCGGGCACCAATTCAGAATACATGCCACTACTAGAAAAATTAAAACAGAAAAATCGGATAGTGTCCAACCCGGGAATTGAACCCAGATTCTACCGATCGGCAGTCGCGCTTTCAACCAACACGACCAACGAGGCTGTCAATAATACAATACGTGAAAACGATTTTTCTTTTGATTTACGGATAATATTGGAATTATAATATTATTTATCCTTGCTCTATCCATTTCCAAGCATTTAGGCGGGGATTAAATGACCGACTGAACTAACTCAGACAATAGATTCCATACTCGCGCTGAGTCATTTTTCCCATTTATTATTTTGCAATGCTGATTACTAAGTTCACTACATCAGCAACTTATTTCATTTTGACAAATGTTATATGTAAATATACAGGGGAAACAATCTGTATATACTCATATGCATTTAGGTGGTTTGTCTACCGTGTGGTAACTCCAGATGGACGCTTCCTACTGTGAGACCAGAAGAATGTGGACTGTTCAGGAAGTGTATCAATTTATTATAGCTGAAGGTATCTCCGTGTAAGGTAGTTGGTAAATAAAACTTGAGATTATTTTTTAATTTAATATTTATTTAATCATCTCTTAGCTTAAGACAGGAAACATTTATAAAATACCAGCTAATCACAATAATAAAATTATGATAACATTCTTGTAACACCATGTAACTTTCTCATTTAACAATATAACCAACCGGGCCTCTAAGTTGTCAATGTTAAGCGCGGACCACACGAGACCGGCATAGAAAACGTCCATAATTATATGGTTTCCCTGCTCAATATGTCTCCTTAATGTGGCCCAAGCTTTATTTCCTTCAGACACTAGAACATCTTAATCTCAAAAATATACTTATTTGAATTATTCTTCCTTATGACAAGTTTTACTAGAAATTCTTGGGCGATGTATATTAATTACTTCGGTTGTAAAATTTTGTATTATAATATCCAAATAATAAACAGTATAAAACCATAACCAAGTAAGACGTACGATGCGATTACAAAGGAGCGAACTTCATAGCGTCACGCAATTAAAACAAAAAAAAATTAATGCTAACATTGCGTCATCTGAAGACGAAATGTGCAATTCTCGCGGTGGCTATGACGTAATTATAATAGATATCAAAGAGTATAGGATTTTCCGATGTGTTATTGAATACTGTAGTGTACAAAGTAATTTATTCTGGCTGTTTAGCAGCAGACGATACCGGCGTGTCTGGTTTTCTCGCCGTGTTGTGATGGAACGCTCTGGAACATGAGACGTTCCTCGTACGCTCCGTCTGCACGTAGCCAACATGCGTTTACTGGTTTGTCATTTAGATATTAGATCTGTGTGATAATAATTAAATACTAATTTAAGGAGAAATTATTTTAATACTTATTTTGTATCTCGCCTTTACTGCAATGAAAAGATCACGAAAAAAGCTAAAGCAAGACACTAAATTATATTTTGGTTTCCAGTAAAATGTGATCACGCCACGTTTTTAGTTTTGAGCTATTTTTGTAGATTGCACAAATTCTGTAAGCTTTGGAATTGAATTAATACTTTTGTAATAAATTTTATCAATAATATTAAATTTGGGTCAATATGATTTCATTTGCCACTAAAGTTGAATGTAATGATAATTGTTTTTAATTTACTGACTCATTCTGGTAATGATTCATATTTAGTATGCTACAATATATTTAATATATAATTTAATTTTCTTTTATAACTCCTTCAGTTGTTCGAAATACGATTGCCCCAGTAAGAGCGATGGTGATATAATATGATAAGGATAATGATAAATGATAAGATATTAGTTAAATTTGCATGTTTAATAATAAAATCATTTCAAATATTGACGACTCCGTCTTTCGGACACATTCACATATTCTTATTGTGTGGTTTGAACATTGTTTTTTTTAAATCGTACATTCGATAACTATGCATTGCAATTACATTATTATATACAAATTTTGGTTCAATTTCAAAGCTTACACAATAGTGCTTTACAATCGTAAACAAATAAATGGCCAAACATTCAATAAATACTAATAAATATGAGGTATATTTCCCATATAACATTTCTGAATCACTCAATATTGCGATTGTTTCTTTGTGTAAAAATATCTACCGCGAACACGCGCTCCCCGCGTGGCTCCGTCCGTGGACCTGTACATTGCGAGTCGCGCACCATTATAAATCTACACAACATTGATAAACCGCAATGTATAACTAACGTAATCAACAATTCCATAATGTCCATTTTGGTATGCAGAGTCAGTATCGAATTATTCGATTATGGCCGTCTCGCTCGTCAGAAATAACGTTTCTTTTATGAGCAGTAAGCGAGAGAGGGACAGCTGTATAAGTGGAGTGCTTTTTTATTTTCACAACTTCATCAGTTAGGATCTATCCCGACCGACCGAGCCGAGAGCATAACTTTAAGTAATGTTTGTTTTACTGCAACAAGTCTCTACACAGTAAAACAATTAGTTAAATTGACTTTTAAACACTATGTCTTACAATAACGCATCTCAGGCCGGATCACGGGGTTAGATCCTTGCAACATATCGTTCACAAGTACCTAATAAAATATTCGATACATTTGACTAAAAATAGAGGCTCGGCATATTTCTTAATTAAATCTCACATCGCGCAAGGGCGAGTCGTTCAGTTCCAAGAGCCACGTAACCAACGATTAGTTACTAGAAACAAATGATAAACTCTACGAATCTCACGGTGAGTACATTCAATAATTAAAGCTCGAAATTAAACATTCCAATCGCAGCTAGAGCGGCCATCGTGGCGCGCCGTGGGCCCACGTCTCCAAGAGGAGGCGGGCCTGACCACGTAAATACACTATCTTTATGGTACGTATTAAGATTCTATATAAATTGAACTAGTTATACAATATTATAAATAGATCGTCTCTCGATAATTATGGTCGCGAAAATAAGTCCGGTGAAGTGCCAAGCGGCGACGCGAACTACTTTACATAGTTACAACTTTGTTTCTAGATTTTTAAAAACGTGGCTCCCAGAAATGAGTTGAACAAAACAAACTACTTATAGAATTATAAAAATGTGCGTTTACATCCATACGTTGAATACTTCGGGTCTTGGTACATATTAACAACTAATGAACAAGATTTGATAGAACTTGGCGTTATTCGGGAAGATGACCTCCGCGGGGGCCGGCCCACGCGTCGACCCGTCCCTCTCCGACACACGACTGTGTCCGCGTTAGTGAAAAGGATACATTTTAAGTTAGTAACGTGCCACTATGTTTAATTTTCCGAACAAAGCATTATTAGTGCACTCTTGTACATATATCAACCCTCGAGGGCTGCAGCTGAGTGATAGAAGCACTTAATTTTAAAATACATACATAATCCTTAACAACATACAAACTCCATACAAAAAAAAAAATTGAACCTACATACATACATTTCACGTTACAGTGACAAAACATCTAAACTCACTACCGTCGGGTATACGCGACTTCAAAAACCGGATAATCCGTATAAAATGGCCGATATAGAAAAGGAATCAATTTCTTCAAGCGCTTCTTTATACATAGCTCAATGTCCAAAAAGTCGGATGGGGAAACTAGCACAAATACGACATACAGGCTAGGCTAATATCACAGGAGTGCTGGGAACGGTGCGCCCCGCCCGCCGCCCCCCACCCCTCGCTCCCCCCCCTCCCACTCGGCCACCCTCGCCGCCCCACTCCCCCAGGTACCTATTTACTATTCAGAGGGGCGAAACGGGCTACTACTACCAATATATTTTGCGACAATTAAGACGTTAATAGAAAAATAAATTATATCCCCACATACATAGCAAACCGCGTCCGATCACTAACCAGCTGCGCGAGGACAGTCTGCAGTTTTGAACCTGTACCGTCCGCTCACAAAGAGCTAACGACGACGCACACACACCCGGCCGCCTCACGACACTCCGCGATAGGTGCGTAATCTCGGACGAACCGGTGCGTCGCAATGGTAACAAAGCGCAAGTGATATAAGGTAACACGCTCGAAACAAAATATATGTATATATATATATACACAAAAATATAATAATTATTATAAACAAACAAAAAAACGTAATAAAAGTTTAACAAAAAGCATTCGATGATGAAAGTTCAGACTTGAAATGTAAGTCCGGGTGTCGTCCGCCAAGTGTCAGTGCGGCGAGCCGAGGTGAGGCCGGACGCGATCGGCTGGCCGCGGTCGGCCCGCGCGCGTCCGGCGTCGTCGGTGCGACCCTGCGTCTTAACACGCGTTCTCTCTCGCGCCACTACAGTGCACTGCACCTGGCTTTTACTTTCGAACTTTATACGACGCGGCATACTGTTTTAGTTTCGCGACGTCAACTGGCGACTTCGATCTCGCGGCCCTGAAATCTCCGCCGCCAAGCCTGATCTTCCACCGTGGGCGAATCGCTTCTAAGCTCCGGACATCATTAATGACCACGCCACCGTTCCCAGTCGTTTGCACTATCTCTTACACGCTATATTTATTTATATAGTACAATAATGTAACATTAATAATTATGGCTTATAACTATTGCTCCGTTATAAAACTTAAAACATCCTCACTATATCTGTTGTACGTTGTACGCGACGCGACGCGACTTCACCACGGAAAATACGCACTTCCGGAGTCCTCGGGCACGCGGGCGTCGCGCGTCGGCGGCGCCTGAGCAACTTTCACTAAATAATAAAAACACGCTAACAATGTAAGTACACCTCTTAACAACGTAGAATTGGCTAAACGTCGACGGTCCGCTCGGGGTAACGAAAAACTCTATCAACGAGATGTCCGGCGGCCGGCCGGCCGGCGCGCCGCACGCGAGCGCGGGCGGGCCTCGGAGCGCGTCCGGTGGCTCGGTCGGCGACTCGAGCGCTTCGGGCGCGCGCGTGCGAGCTTCACTCGGGCGCTGCCTTCACAGCGGGGAGTGCAGGTGCGCGGGGCGGCGCGGTCATGAGTCCAGCACCGTCAGCAGCCCGGGCGGCAGCAGCGGCACATCCTGGCGGGGCATTTGCCGCGCCAGCTGCGCGCAGCCGAGGTTGGCGTCGCCCAGTTCGGGGATGGCGTCCAGCAGCGCGAGGCACTCATCCTCGACGGCGCGCCGGGCCTTCTTGCCGACCCAGGAGTCGTCGCACTCCTCCCGCGCGCGCCGCCGCCTCGCCTCCTTCTCCCTGCGCGCCTCCTCGCTCAGTCTGCAGTAGGTGTTGTTGATGCACACCGATCTGCGGAGGTCGCGAGCGGGGTCTTCGATGTTCTCCAACTTCTGCGAGCAGATCTCAATTACGCGCTTACGCTCCTCATTGGCGCGGAGACGGGCCGAGATCATGGAGAGCTTGGGCCTCTGAGCGGGCTCGGTGCGCGGCGGGCCGAACATGTCGTCCTCAAGCGCGTCGGCGATCTCCGCTCCGCGCGCGCCCTCCCGCTCCTCCTGCGGTGTCATTCTGTAACAATCACACGGCATCGTTAGCACTCGTTAGCAAATCTAAAATTACGCCAAAACACGGCAAGTGTCTCGGTCGACTCGTGATCTTATGAAAGTAAAACTAGTTCTGGTTGAATAATTATTCAATTAATTGTTTTGGAAAATTGAGATTACATCGATTTTATGTGTGGAGTAAAATTTTATGCGCATATGAGTTTTTTTTAAATACACATATGGTGCAAGATGCTTCGGAACATAAAACATACGTCCGTCTAAAATAAACACAATCTGTAAAAAAATCAATTTAAAAAACTAATTAGATTGGTCTAATAGCCATCAAATAGACCAGTTTTTAAACGAGACTAGAATGTGACCTACAAAATTTCAAGTGTTACCAACCTTGCCGTTAGCTCGGGGGAGAGAATGAAAAATCCTGACATAAACATTGTAACACACAAAGAGTTGACCAACAATGAGATAAGTGTTTCAATGCACAAAAACAAAGTTCATAACACTGGCACAACGGGCGCGCAATTCGTCACCGCGTCCTCGACGGCGAGCGGGTACGACGGCGCAAGCGGAGCGGAAATAGCGCGGGGCGCGGGCGGCGTGCGCGCAGCGCGGCGGTCGCTCCACGAGTGACGGCGCGGCCCGCTGTAGATAAGACATTGAAAAGGCCAATTGCGTCACCCGTGCACGGCCACGTACGTGCCGAGAGGCGAGGAAGCGGGTGACGTACGACGTGAGCCGTCATTACGGACGCTGCGAGTGTCGTGACTCGTTCTGTTTGTTGACGACACGGGTCCGACAAGCGGCCGCGCGGGACGGGCGCGGGACGGGCGCGCGGCGCCGACGATACACTGAGGGCGCGGAATATCCCGTTTCCGTAAATGAAGGCGGCAATATCTGTGCACAGTTTACAGAACAATAGCCGATCGGTCTAATAAAAAAATAACTCGTATTTACACAATGAGGATAATAATCACAATCGCACGATTAATCGATTAAAAGTTTTCATGTTTCTGTATCTCTAGTGGAACGCAGCGTTTAATAAAATGTAAAGACATTGCACTGGAGTGCGCGACACGTATTAATTAAACAACATTATCATTTAGCCGACACACTCGAGAAGTCCCGTGATATGGCACAGTTATCGCGGAGGAGATAAAGTTTAACATTTAAATGTGATGTCGGCTTTTATTTTCGAGTCGTAGCGAATGATCGCGTTCGTTCGCGTTCGCCGAGGCCGAGGGTTCGATCTCCTTCCGTCCGAACGCTTTCTCGAACTGCCTCGTTTGGCCGCGAGAACTGCTTTTCGTACGGACCGCGCACGACCTTTGCCGTAATCGCAATAGCCGGAAATTCGCCACTTTTCGCTTGTCTTTATTGTTTTATCATATATACATGCATATCATCACGCCAGCTCCCTCGCAGGGCAGGCAGAGAGCATCTAATATCAAATATCTCTATCCTAACATACTTGCCGTGCTTATTTTACACTCATCACTCTCTGCATACATATCAGTGTCTCGTACTTCCCCATTGGGATTTTTTATCGATTTGCAAATAAACACAAGTTTCATAGGACACATTCAAATAACCTTTCATTGTTTTTAAACAATATCACCAGTTTATCAACGGCATCCAGTTTAACATGATAATATCATTAGTTTTAACAAAGAAATTGTAATGATATTTCAATATAAATCTTTACTTTTAAACCTTACACAACGAGTAACGTTATTAAAAAAGTATCATATTTGAATTCTAAATAATTGACGACTTGTAAATAAGTTTATTGTTTACGATTAATTTAATGGCCTCGTGCACAAAAAGGAAAACGACACAAGGCTGTGACGCATAGAACGTATTGCGAACGAAAAACGCATGCGACGGCAGCGTACGAGAGTGTACTGATAATTGTGATGTAAAAACAATTACTATCAGTATTATGACGCCAGATCCTTCACGGGGTAGGCAAAAAGCGCGGAATAACGCAAATTAAATTGCTACATTCATCAATACAATAATACTACAATACTAGAGATTACT
>DWEI01004516.1:0-11612 GCA_018245875.1 Mysoria ambigua
TAGTAGTGGTTCGGAGTCTGGATATGTGCCCGATGTATGGCAATAGGCTCACCACCTATTACATAGTGGGACGTAAAGTAAACGTAACTGGTGAATCGTGGGAATGTTCTACATTTCCCTGTAATCCCCGAAGGGCCTACCCCTTCGGGGATTACAGGCGAGAAACTACGTTATTATAATAAAAAATTTAGGAACACTCTTATTGTTAGCATAGTTTTTTAGATATTCTAAATTTACATTTGATGCAGTATACTGGTACATTTTCTTGTAAGTACAACTACAAAAATAGTACACAAGAAATATTCAGTTAAAATTCAAATCAATATATTGCCAGTACAAGAGTCGATACGATTTGAGTAATTTGAGTAATTTGCTAAAACATTTGGACTAAACTGAGCAGTCATTTTATACGAGTCATAAAAATACGTAACCCGGAACTTTAAGAGTTTTACTAAACCGTCAGTCAGTCCTATAACAAGTGTTTCAAAATCACCATTAGATATCGCTTGTACATTTATCCACTGTTTTTTTAATAATAAAATAATTATGGAACTAGAATTACAATGCAATGATAAAAAATTTACAAAACTTTTATTGTAATATACAAATTTTGGTTTATAAATTATAAAAGTGTTTTATAATTTTGTTGAAAATTTTTATTTTGGTATTTATTTATTGGTATCATAAATATCAATTCTCAAATTAAATGTAGAAATTCATACCAAGATGTAAGAAAGCTACATCCATTTTGGCTGCTGGAAGACTTTTTCTCTTTGCTTATTAGCCAGCTGAAGTGGAGACATAATGGCTCCCCACGGACGCTCTAGTGCAGCACAGAGCTCAGTTTACACATTTACGAACTTATATTCATACTGTGAGCTTGCAACTTGCCGACCAACCATTAAGCACGAAGGCTAACTTGAAAGTAACCTAACTCTATAGAAAATAACTTATTTATATATATATCCATATTTTTAGCAGGGTACGTGTCAGTGTGTAATCACCAACACAAAATTTACAAAATATATTATACAAAAACCATGCCGCGTTAAAACTTCCAACGCGTTTGTTTAATGACTATAAAAATGTTTGAGCGCGTAGTTAGTGAGGCTGACCGCAGGCCTGACTCGCTCCCACCGTTCTGTGTCTGGATGTCAAGAAATATTTAAATGTGTATACTAAATATGTATATAATAAAGCAAATAAAGCTCTCTTGATCCTTGTTACTGTGGGACCAAATTTTATTTATTTCTTAACCAAACCAATTATACAGTTTACATGGTCGTAAACGTACTAAGTATGAAAGTGTCTCGACAGTATTCACGCCGATCTCGGAGTATAGCTCCGACATATATATTCTTGGTAACATTGCACGCAACATGGCTGTGTGTGTAGATGTGTGTCGGTGTGTGTATCTATGTGAGTATGTTTATGACCGTGTGGAACACATGTCCGAATATATTATTATTATTTAATACGTTTCCCTTACGTGTAATCTATATTTATTTATATATTTTTGCCGGCGATAAATTTACGGTTAACCGTTTAACTCCCACTCGACTCCTACGTTTAACCGGTTACGTTTACGTCCCACTGTGGGATAGGTGGTGAGCAAATATCCAAACTCCGAACCACTACTAGAAAATCTAAATTAGAGAACTTTGTAGCGTTCGACACGACCAACGAGGCAGTCCGAATCCATCGGTTCCTCTTTCCCAATCTATTTTATTCCGCCAATAAAACAGAACACGGGCGCGCGGCTGCGGCGCGTGAATTGTTTTATTCACGGTTGCCATGGTGACAACAACTGCTGTTCGGTGTTTAGTACTTGTAACCTAAATAATTGAATTACTCAACGCTCAGAACAGCCTAAAAAGGATCAAAGGTGTCAAGTAGGGAAAGTATTGAAAGTAAGTCAAAAATAAGTACCAAACGCGCCAATATTTTTTAATTCTGACACTGACAATATAATTTTGTGACACTTAATATAAGACACCATTTGGTTCTGAACCTCCCTCAAGTGTACAATGAGATATATGTATTTTTCAAATACAAAACTAACAAATTTTCGTGTCAAAACTGAAGTTCCGATCTTTCCCCAAGAAATAAAACGTAAAATTATTGATGCTGCAATTACGATTAAACGCGCCATGTTGCACTTTGACATATTATCGGTTAATTTGTTTTATGGCGTTTTATTATGCACATAGTTTAGGTATTAGGTAATAACTATCAAAATGACAAAGAATTCCTTATAATTAAACTTGACGATTACCTTAGTTAAAACCACAGTATAAATACCGTAGTATACAGTATTAGTATCACAAATAAAATAATCAATTTAATTATAATTTAATTAACTAATTTAAATTTATTTGTATATATTTATTAACAATTAAGTCTCTATTTGATTATTAAAAATATACAATGAACATTTGTATATAAAAAAATAAAAACAAGTTATAAAAAATAAACTTCTTCAAGAAAAGCCATTTTAAAATATTCCATCCTACTAGTGTAGTTGTCAAGTAATTTGTTTTTGATTATGCAAGATCATTACAAAATCTTTTAGGTTTTTTTACGCAACTTTACGCCCGTAACGCCCGAATAGGTAGGCAGAGGTATGCAGAACATTCTCACGGTTACGTTTAAGTCACACCAGTTACGTTTACGTCCCACTATGTAGTAGGTGGTGAGCCTATTACCATGCATCGGGCACATATCCAGACTCCGAGCCACTACTAGAAATTCTAAATTGAAAAAAATTGTAGTGTTCGACCCGAGAATCGTATCCGGGACCTCCCGATCGGCAGTCGCACCTGCAATCAAAACGACCAACGAAGCAGTCGATATATAAGTATTAGTCGATATTAAGTAGTTTGGGTACAACAATGTTGTAATGTTAAATGTTATGTTGAATTGTTTTAGTTTCCGTTATGTCCCTAGCTCGTTGAGAGAATGGTCGCAAGGGCCACTGCTGATCGATCAGGTCAAATCGGGTATTATTCTAATTTACAATTTCTAGTAGTGGTTATGGAGGGTGGCTCACGACCTACACCAAATTGGGACGTAACTTTATATTTGGTGGACGTAAACGACAAGAATTCCTTTCTATAATTGATTAACTCCAACCGAGCGGCTCGTCGGGTAGCATCAGTGCCGTCCGCGCCGCGCCGCGCGCGCCTCCGCCGCGCCGTCGGACAGTTCACGGTCCTCCCGCCTCGCCCGCGCTGCCCGAGCCGAGCGACGCTCGGCCGCGCCGCGCCGCCGCGCCGCGCCGCCGCCATCTTTACTCAAGCAGGTGTATTTGCGACCGTCCGCATTCCTGCATTATTCACTTCTATTTTCCCACGGTGTTACGCTACACATGTGCTTTATTGATTTGATCATAAATCTTAACTGAATGCGTTAACTGATAGCAAATTATTCGCATAGAGAATGTCGGTACACATATCGTGGAGAAATAATACGGCCGATGCTGTTTTTCAAAAGCACAGTTAAATAGTTAAACATACAGTTATTATATGCATGATACCTAATCGGCGAAGAGGTGGGCAGAGAAGTGCAGTACACTCGCACGGTTCACTAGTTCCCTTGAATGAACGTTCCACTATGGAATGGAAACTGAGTATGTCGCCGTAACTCGGCAGCCGATGTGGACTCTGGGCTACCGTTCCAAATGTGAGCGGCAGTTTCCGATCAGCAGGCGCGCGCGCAAGCAATCTCGTTCGACTTCTAAATGTGTAAACAATATGAAAATAGCTGTAGTTCAATCTGCGACACGTCCCCTAATTATGTGATTGTAATTGTTTGGTCCTCTTAAACGCACTTCTCAAAACATACACACTGCCGTCTCGGACGCACACCACAGAAACAAACCCGACCGGGTCCTGGTCCTCGCTGTAATCATGACTATGCTTTGTTAGTGGGAATTCTGAAATCCTAAATTATTTCCCGGAGTGGTTTTGTGTTTATTCCATTTCCGGTACTTGGATTGTCGACTACTACGTTTAAAACACGGAGAGTAGACATGTTTAATCTGAAATATTATGTGATGGAAAATGAAAATGATAGCTTTTTGTGCTATTCCGAGTTGGAATGCTTGCAACACAGCGGCCATCAGCGCCCCGCGCCCGGTCCGAGGGCTCCGAGGCTAACCAGCGCGGCTGCAGAGCATGAGTTCCGAGATACGCGGTCCTGGTGTCGAGCGAATTTTTGTTGCGTTTTTCTAATTGGAAATCCCCAGTCTTGGTTCGGAGTTAGATATAGCGTCAGGTGTGTCCGATATAAAAAGTGGAGCAAGAAACTCACCTCCTGTTTCATGCGACGTGTAACGTAACCGGAGACAAGTAGGAGAGGTACCTACTTTAATCCCATGTCTTCCAGGAAATATGTACATATGTATGTTTTCATATATTAACCTAGTACGAAACCATTTCAAAACCGTAACTCAAATATGCATTTAGACAATAGTATTTTATTTTATTAATATTTAAGTGATGTAATGTTTGTTCCGTACCGGGGCGGAGGAAGAATACATTCCCCGACCCTGCGCCGATGCACGGGTGTCGCAAGAGTAGCAACCAAACCCGGCGCCGACAGGTCGCGTCCTGGCGCGGTCCGTCTACGGGCAGCTGCGTAGGCCGTGCGGGAAGCTGTGCTGCAAGCTCAGCGTGGGGATCGTGGGCCAACCGCTCTGGGGAGCAATAGGTCCAGCATTAAGCTTCAATAGATGATTTTAATGAATGTTTGTTGAACACCAGCGCGTTCAGTTCCAGTAATGTCGGAGCAGCATATTGGTGTCAGGAAGAGAGCACGGTGCGCTGATCGAGGGCGGTGGACGTGTTTGTTGCAGGCGCGGCGCGCGGCGAGGGCGGCGGCGCGCGCGGCTGAGGGCGGCGGCATGGCGCGCGCGCGGCGGCGGCCGGCAGGGCGGTGAGCCGCCGCGAGGTGATGTACGGCGCCTACTACCCCTACCTGTACGGCCGCGGCGCCGCGCGCTCCTTCCACCACGCGCCGCACTTCCAGTACGACCGGGTCAGTATGCGCCATCTTACATTACTGCGTCACATGCAACATACCTCACTCGATCCACTTCACCTACATAACAATTTACACTGGCCGTATCGAATGTATGATTCGTAAAGAAAACATCGCTCAGCTCGTTACTGCGCGACTGCTCCGGCTCGCCCGACCACTGTCTCGTCACTAATTTCCAAGTAGGTACCTATATTTGACGTCGTTTGAAATAGGTTACATATTCTTTTTAGTCTTATAAACCTCATTTTTAGCTATTTTTGGGATTATTTTGCAGATAAGCGCAAATTTCTAGAGTAAGATGGACTGATCTACAAATTATGGATTATTGCACAGAATCCGATAGATGTGAACTACTACGGAACATGTTACAGAACATATTTATGACAGGTTATCAAAACCGTAACGATTAGCACTGCAATAGTAATTGTTCTGTCCGTGTGTCTCTGCTACACTCCTCGTAATGGCTCGGATCGATTATACCGACAGGCTTGTTGTGTCTTTATATAGGACGAGGACGGGATAACAGGTTTTTGTAAAATATGGCAATGATATTAAAACCATTGTGTGATTGCTAACTGCCTCCGTTGGTCGTGTTGGTTGCAGGTGCGACTACCGATCGGGAGGTCCCGGGTTCGATTCCCGGGTCGAACACTACGAAATTTTCTAATTTAGATTTTCTAGTAGTGATTCGGATTCTGGATATATGTGCCCGATGCATGGCAATAGGCTCACCACCAATAGGTGGGAATGGAATATCATAGTGCGACGTAAACGTAACTAGTGAATCATGAGAATGTTCTGCATTACTCTGCCTACCCTTACCGAGATTACAGGCGTGAAGTGACGTATTGTATGATTGTTAAAAATATTGAATTTTGAATGACCAGAGGAATGTGAAAAACCCTTTAATCAAATAAATCTACACTATGTCAAATAGAGCTCCATTATTCCACTAGGAGCCAATATAACGGTCATATTACTAACGTGTGACTCCGCAGATGGCGCTGTAGCTGCTGTTTTATCAATAGGGGATAGTCGTAATGTTATAAAACTGGAATTAGCGAGTTTTGAAGTTAATCCTGTTAAATATATTAATAAGTCAAATTTAAACATAGTAAATTGGCAAAAAAAAGAAAAAAAGAAACAGAAAAAGATAAAATTTAGTGTGATATACTAAGATATAGTAGAAATGGCTGGCCACAAAAAATGGATGAGTGTAAATGATGACACTATTTCAAATGAAAGAAGGCGGTTATTGTGGACGAAGAATGTTTACTATGCGGCTATAGTGTAACGAGACATTAGCGTATGTATACAATACAAATAAATATTCAGGTTATTAGGTTATAGGTTATAGGTTATAAATATTCAGGTTATTATTTATTGATTTCATATGAATTCGTATTTCCTTTCGTATAATGTTCGTATTATTATTTATTAATTTCATTTAATCGACGGTACGCGCTGGGCCTGCACGCCTTCTCTTCTTTCGTTAAAGTAAGAAATGTTATTCAGAAACTCCAGATCTAAAATCATCTCCTGCAGGTAATAAAGTGCAGTATCCCATTCAGTACCCAGTTTTAAATGGAGAACATGCGTTTCGTTTCCGGCTACAGCTACAAGACGGGGCCAATGTTCCGCTGCGGTTTCCGGCGCGGCTGAAAACTGAAGGTGCGCCACACGGGCCCGCCGGCCGACACATCCGCCGAGCCTATCACAGGAATTAAATGTCAAATAATAGCGAGATTCGTTTATTTCTGGTTCGTTGGAGGTTGTGACCACGTCAGATTTTGAAGAACACAAAACAAGTGACGAATATGATAGAATTATTACAAAAATAAAAAATAATAATAGATACGAGGAGTTGTGTTTGCAACATTTTTCCATTTTTCCCATTCGGATGTGCCGCGAACAGGATAGCGAGGAACAGCGAGTGCAGGGACTGGCGCGAAGGGCCCGAGGCACGTTCGATATTTTACTGTGAAATAAACATAACGTTAACTATATCTAATGGGTCACGTCCATTAGTAAATCGTTTTATCAAAAATAGGAAATATTTCAATGAGGTTAAATCTGAGATGAACAGTAGCCAAGTATAAATGACCATTATATGCACGTACCTGACTTGACGTGGTTTTGTGTAAAGCGGCAGTTGTTGTCTCGTACGACGTTGCCCGCGCCCGGAGCGGCGGCCGCGTTCAGAACCTCGTCCTGTTTGAATTCGGTTATAAATATTCACACGGTTACTCTACTTAAGGTTTTGACTACCTATGAATATGTATACATGTATACATGTTCAAGCATCAGAATCGAGGAAGTGCAGGCTGGGCTGACGAATTTGATACAAAAGTTATACGGTGTAACGCATAAAGTTATACGGATAAAAATTTATACGGTGTTTTCAATAATAATAGTGGTCGAAATTCGATCATAATTGTCTTAAACATATTTTAAGTTTCAATGCTAATACATACACCAATAATAATACTTACATATATACAACAAAACCAAATGAGTACTATAAATAAGAATACTTTTCGAGTTGAATAGATTAAGTAATTTAAAAAATAAAAATAATATGGACCATCGATTTTATAAATATCGATATTTCTAAATTATAATATCGATGTATTATTATCAAGAGCCCTACTGACGTGTAGGTACAGTGTTTTGTGAGCATGTTCTTAGTCAGTTGACTGCCTCGGTGGTCGTGTTGGTTGCATGCGCGTCTACCGAACGGGATCTCACGGGTTCGATTCCCGGATCGAACACTACAATTTTTTTTCTAATTTAGATTTTCTAATAGTGGTTCAGTGTGCGTGAGGTGGTTTTTCGATAAAATAAGGTATTTACATTGCTTTATTTAATAAAATACTATATTTCTGCAACGATCCTCCATCTGAATCATCTTTATAGTGTGCCAACTGTCATACTCGTCCGTTCGCGCACCGTCCGTAAAACGGGAGCAAAAGGTCGACGCTTCACGTATTAATATACGAGTACAGATACCTATAAGTGGCCACGTTCGCCTGTGCGCGGCGGGCGACGCGCTGGACCTATTCAGATGAACGGTACAACTGACACATTCTGTGGCGGAGACTAAGAGTTAGGTGTTTATTGAGTTCTTTCCGTTGTGAAAAGCGAACAAACCAGTGGCCTAGTGGTTTGAAATTTGGCCTTTCGCTCCGGGAGACCGGTTTCAAATCCTGTCACGCACGTCCTAAATATGTGCGTTTTAAGATTGGTGGTAGAACCCTCTGTGGTTCGACTCCGGCAGCACCACCGCCACACCTATTTCTGCCCTATAACAGCAGCGTTAAGCGCTGCTGTGTCCCGGTTTGAAGGGTGTGGTAAGGGAGACATGCTTTATCGAGGCATTCCAGCTTAGTCCTCAGGGGTAGAGGCGCATCTGTGGTCAACCTATCTGGGGTTGAACACAGATGTTTATAGGCGGCTGTAGCCACTTACCATCAGGTGGACTGCATGCCTGTCCTCTTCTTTCTTATTATAAAAAAAAAGTTTAAATGTCACATGCTATAAGAAAAGGAAATATAAGTAAAATAAAACATCATGAAGAGATCTGCACACCTTGGAGTTCTTAAAAAAATGTCCTCTAAGGTGTGTGCAGTGCGTACTGCCCGCCGCCTGTCACAACGCACCAGCGGCCTGTGTCGAGGTGCAGCGCGACCCTCGCTCGCCGGCTTGTACCCGGACACCCGCCCGAGGAACACCCAGAGGCTTGCACTGATGTCACTCGTGCAATTTAGGAGGGCCTTCGACGGTGGGGACCGTTGCCATCTTATCGTTGTTCGTTTTCCATGCTCCCGACTGGTCTGCAACTCCCGACTGCAAAGTTAATTGCAGAACCGAGTTCAGGGTCGACACCTCCCATTTCATGAGCACGTTGAAGTACGAAGCTTGCCTATCTGTCCCTTCGAGAAAATACAGGTTTAGTTATGTATTAATGGGCGTGTGTTTGTAGCCAACACAAACCGCCCCTCTCGCCACCACCTCTCGGCAGTCCATCTTCAATTTTATTAGCAATGGTCACTAGAGAACTTCCCTAAAGCAGTTCAGCTTGATAACTTGACAAGACAACGCACATTATATAATATTTCAAGAAGTACTGAATGGAGCAGAAAAAGGCATGTTTGTTAACAGACATCCTAGGATTAATATACTGTATGCCAGTGACACGATGTTGACCTGGGTAACTTTTGAAGATCAACTCCTACAAAACCCCCTGTGAGGAGTTTTTGTGTAAGTAATAAATAATTAAATTAATAAATGTCCACGAACGCAAATATCAGGTGATCGCTAACAAATCCTGAGGAGAGCTACAGGTTGCGCCGTCAGCGGTAACGGCGGTCACGGCGTTGAGATACAATGTTCTAGGATCAGTACGATGCTGCATATGTTCCATTCTCCTGTGCGGTGCCAAGTCATGGACTCCCGCTCAGGCAATTAGTGCTTACATACGCAGAGACAAAGACGACAAAAGAGCACAAGATTATACCGCGGTGACAGTAGACGGTGTTATCGCTGATAGCAATCGCACCCAGACAACCTACAGTTCGAAACGTGTCAGCGCGAGCTAACGTTATAAAATACAACACAGTGCGGAGGGACAAACAAGGGTCTGCTAATCGACAGACAACTAGCAAATATGAAAAGTGTTCAAATCTGAAGACTAGAGTAATCGGGACACATAATGAGAAACAGCAAGCACCAGCTGCTCCAACTGGGCGTGCGAGGGAAAATTCAGAGCCGTATAAACTCGGCGGAAGATGGACCTCGTCCGATACGAGGGCTGCACAGCTGTTCTGTGCGGCTGTTTATAAGTTAAAGTAGCACGCCTCCGGTAGGAGACGACGCCGTAAGATAACATACAATTTTCACCATGATTACACAGTTGATTGTATTTTTGTTTATTTTTCGTTCTGCATACATACATATCTTCACATCAGGTCTTTTATTGATTGTAAGTGCCAAATATCTTTGCAGACCTACTGCGCCACTCCACATTCATCACGTTATGTTCAAATGTTTCGTGAGATATTTGTTTCATCCGGGGATGGAGGCCTCAGTATGAAATTATTTATATTTTTGTGAAATGAAACAAGTTCATTTCAACTCGTTGTCAACAAGTTAAAGTCAAATTCAGACTCCCTCGTTGGTCGTCTTAGTGGTAAGTAAGACTGCCGATCAGGATGTCCTGGGTTCAATTCCCAGTTGAGGCACTGCAAAATTTTTCTAATTTATATTTTGTAGTAGTGGCTCGGAGTCTGGACATGTGCTCGGTGTATGGCAATAAGTTCACCTCCTATTCCACAGTGGCGCCAAAATGTAATTGGTGAAATGTCGGAGTGTTCTACATTCCTCTGGGAACGTGGACTACAGGCATGGTGTTACGTTTAGTTAAATTCAATGAATCCTTAGTCATTAGTTCGACCCTTGCTCCACAAAGTGCAAACTTCATAGAGCCTTAAACAAAATTAAAGTCAAAGTCAAAAATAATTTATTTATGTAGGATTTGCAATCACATATAAACGTCATTACAGATAAGTTGTCAGTTTTTGGCTTTGGTAATTGCTTACCAAAATTTATTTTAAGCCTCAGAACTACAGCAACTTATTTCCAAACGTCTGTGTCTTGCGCGTAGTTTGCAATCGAGTAATAGGCTTTTTGATATAATCGAAGCTTAATGAATCGACGTCGAATATACATGTTTCATACCGCGACGCCGGTTATTGTTTTCTCTTTTCGCATTCTTTTAAGGTCCCTGGGAGTAGAGAGTAGTATTCAACCCGTAGCTTTAAGTAGAACCCGGCCAACTTTGGAGCTATGTAAAACGCAGATAAATTAATTAAATTTAATAAACTGTAATCTGTAGTAGAAATATTTCTTTGAAAAATCTATAAGATTGACCTCGTTAGATGTAGACAATGTAATTTCTTGTAAATAATGTTTAAAAATAAAATTCTGTAAGATTGCTAGTTTAAGCGCGAGAACTCTTTGCACCCTTTTTTCCAAGATGGCGGCCCGGGGACAAGGGTGGGACGACCCTTCAAACTTGAAACTTCTATTTACTCCTATACATAAAAAATAAAATAGCGTTATCTTAAAAACGTAACCGTAAATGTAACTTTTCATTGGACTACTATAAACTCGTAGGTGTCCGGTGTCTCCGCGCTGTAGCCCACCAGCTACCGGCCGCCAGTCGACGGCGACACCGCTGCACGAGTTATGTTAATTAATTGTCACCTCCGATTGCTCGCCCGCCGCCAGCGGCCGCGCTCGGTGGCGCGCGACGCGCCCAGCTCCCTGCGCCACTTGTCGTACGATCGTTTCAATCGCACGCAACTTGTGTGTACCGATTACGTGTGCCGTTTCTCCGATAACTGTATCATCGCAGGAGATATACTGCCGGGCCGGTCGGGGCTCGGTCATCCCTAGACGAATTTTAATGTAGCCAGGTGTCACATCTCAGGCGGCACTTATAGACCGGGATCCCTCGCCCTTTTTCGTAAGTGATTACTAACAAGCTAATTTTTCGTCAGTAGCTTCATTTT
>DWEI01004517.1:0-11612 GCA_018245875.1 Mysoria ambigua
GCTCGCCAATTCCGGCTTGGGTTCATTGGGACACGCAAGCCCCTCCACCGCGACAAGGTGGCAGCCATTCGGAGGGGCGCAAAGAGGACCCTATGCCATATACGATCAACTGCCAGGGCCTCCACACCACCTTCGATGTATACTAGAAAATTAAAAAAAAGATTTTTTGACTTATTTTTTGCTATTCTGTCCACTTATTCCTTTACTATTCTTTAAATGCCCTATCCTAAACTTTAATCCTTTAATCACATCACCTTAGGATAAAATATAAAATACATATACAGCAAGAAATAAACAAATATTTACGTCATTAATTAAGCTGTACGTCATTTTCCCTAAAGTGCCTAGATTATTATTAATGTTAGTGCGAATTTGATATTTATAATCTATTATCTATTAAACTCAAATATGAAAAAAAACTAAAAATATTAATTTCAGCATACGTTTTACTTCATCCGAAAGCCTTCAGTCTTAAGAAATCCAATAGTTTCTGGTTAAACATTTATTCTTATGAATTCGCTGGAGTGTTAAAGTGGAATTTTCTGGTTCCATCCGCTTCAAACCAGTTCAAGCAAGCTCAATCCGGCTTGCAACGGATCGATGCAAGACGAACACGAACAAAATGCAAAGGAAGTAAAAAGGCGTATATTTCATGCATGGTCCCGGCTACGCTCTTGGCAAGAATCCAAAATATTTATCTGCGGCAAACATCTTCAGCGGACGATGTAAGTTACACCAGAAGCGTAGCAGCATTACAATACATGCATGGAATAATCACCTTTGTTTTGATTCTGATAAAAGCCAAAATTGGACAAGATATTTTAATAAATTTTTAGAAAACTTTGTGGTCGTGTGTACATATAAATAGCAACCGGAGAGTATTTACATTCAGTTCTGTTCAGAACACATTCTCAAATGTATGGCGCTTCATACAGGTTTAGAGCTATGCAATTTACAGAGCATATAAAAATTGGCATCTTAATGTGTTCTGATTCAAGAGCTGAACGAGTTTTGTGCTCTGGACTGGTTGAATAAAGGATGGATAATTTAAAGTTGAATTTATTGTGGAAGAATTTCTCTATCCTTCTCTTCCACACTTAAATTGTAAAATACGTTTATGCGTGTAAAATTAAATTGTTCTTTTTAACAATAATGTACAACAATATGAACCACACTATTTCATAAAAGACTTCCCTTGGACCAATACCTTAACACAAATTTATATAACAATTTATAATATTGAACTACCAGACAAGCAGCTTACACAGCAGTACCTACTATTTGGAAAATTTTGACATTTCTAATGGACATATTAATACTTAATACGTTACGTAAAATACGTTTTATAAATATTAGTATAATGTTTGATTGAAAAACATGAGGAACTTTAAAAGTTATCAATATTCCATGCATTTCACTCGTTGCTAGGTTCCATTGAGTTTCATATAAAAACATGCATATATACAATAGTTTAAATTGAAGTGCTTTTGTCATTTAAATTGGAAATATTTTTCAACCACAGATTAAAGTATATGAAATAACTGTATTGTGGTAAATGAATATAATTAATTTTAACATTGCAGTGATAAATAAAACTGTCATTTATAAAGAGTTAAAGTATCAGTATTTCGTTACAATAAACGAAAACCTTTACAGGTAAAGATTTATAAGGATATACCTTACCGTATAAATCCGTCCGGTATATTTTTAAATGTACTCACAACTTTATTGTGCATCTCGCACGTGTTCAAGATACTGAATGCTAGTCTTAACCTACATTCTGGACACTCCTTCTGAATATTTTAGGTAGAAAAATAAAATGTTGCACTTATGAATTGTACTTACTGAAAATGTTATAAAAATATTGTAAGCGTTGCTAAAAATCAGTAAGGATAACATTAGTAACTTCTTATTGTAGTGCATAATTTTCTCAATTATGTGTTTGTTATCGGTGTTGCAGTTGAACAGGTAAAGTTGGACAGTTTAGCAGGAACGGTTATCAAGAGCCTGTGGCTTCACTGGTTGCGTGTATCCCGAGTTGTGCTTTAACCACGTGGTTAGACCCAAGTTTGACTCTCTTAATTTTTACTTAGTCCACGAGACACCAGTAATTGCTTTTAAGTAGTGAACAAAAATCATTACGTACTCACTTTTAATTCCATGTTTTATAAATCTTATACATATTTGTTCAGATACCTCAAGCTTCTTATCTTGCGTTCATTTATAAAATATCCTTAAAATACATATTTTTTCGATAATATTAATCTGTTTACTTTGAAATTAAAATCATAAAAAAGTTACAAAGTCAGCAATGTACATTAGTCCTGTACCTACATAAATATAATAAATAATGTCTGTCTAAAAATAACATGGTACAAGTAAAAGAATCCTACGGCAACATGTTTTCATTCGAGCAAGAGCCTGCTTTTGTCATGTGTTAAAAAACTAAGTAATGTATGCGTACAAAGGAAACAAATAAACACAAGGGTTCTGCTTTCTAGTGAACACAAAAAATTGTTAATTTTTGTCCAGTAGAAAAATATTTACATTTACTCCGTACATGTTTTTAAAAATAAGCGTCTATTCCGTTCGTCGTTATATTTAGTAGCAACAGTTTAGGAAATTTAGAGTTTTAAAATAACTGGGATATATACCAGTAGGACGTTGCGAGTAGGATGCAAGTAAAACGTTCGTTTTTAACACACATAGATAAGCTTTTGAATGGTCATTTAAACATCTTGGGCATATAAACGACATATCACCTTTTAAAATGAAAATAATGTAACGTATTAACTAATGCAAATTCGTTAGATGCCGAATAAAGATCCACAATATAGAGCGGCACTGTTTAAGGTGTTGAGTTCCAATGAATACTTACTAGACCGTGGCAACGTCACGCAGTGCTTCGATATTTGAACGTGTTTGAACGTAATGAAATTTCACGAATGTTTCGCTTGAGGCCTTTACAGCTTAACTATTTGGCAGCACAAAGGATTGTAGACTGTCTGCGCATACGTATAGGTACGATAATTGATTGAAAGGGTCGTTAATCAAAATCTTATTACACAATAAACGTAAATACGATGGAAAGAACTTGTTTCACAACAACCAAGTAATTCAGCAACGATTAGTTATTTAAGTGAACGATTTAATAATAGTTATTAACAAGCTACAAATAATAATGTTTAACAAATAACAGTTATTAATAACGTATATTGGAAAATGAACCATGCACTACTCATGAACTGTCATTGTAAAATTACCGATATTGAGTTAGTCAATTGGTAAAAGTTCAGAAAGTGATTAAGTAACTGTATATATGTAAATATAGAATGCCTTTACTGCTACAGGCACTTTATTACAGTTTGATCTGGTGAAAGCACTAGGTAATTACCAAACTGTGGCACGTATTTCACGAAAGCCTTTGCATACTCTCCAACGAAGTTTCATAACTGTTACTCAATAATAAATTGTGAAACTGGATGCTTAATGTATCTTTAACCAAATAATAATCAACAAAAAAGAAAAAAACAAATTCCAGGATCTAACATCCAATCAGTAAGTTAACACACTAACGTCATTTTATCGCTCGCTTCAATGTGTAAGATATGGAATTCAATGTGCGAAATTATTTTTCATCGCTTATCATTCGCTCGCTCCAGCTGAGACCGGTGGCAATAGAATTTGTGTGGAGACAAAGTGATTGTGCGCGCCATTGTGGAAGTTCTAATTGGGAATAATATCAATGTTATCAGCACTACCCTTGTTGTAGAATCCTCCATGATTGTTTGCAGCCGCTGTAATGGTTTCGTGTCATCGTCTTTGATCAAAGGGAATGATAATTGACTTCGTAATATCTACACAACACAGGATAACAACGTGACATACTATTTAAGATTTAAATATAATAATGCGTTGGTATAAAGGTAACCTTGTACTTTATGAAGTATAAAGATACATGGTCGCAAATGTCGTTTTCATTATCTTTACGCACCAGAACACGTGGTATATGGAGAGAAAAAAAGGCTAAAAAAGCTCCCAGCGCCCAATGTTAATCATGTTATTCACATTATTATTTTAGAATATGAATTGCGAAAAAGACTATAAGTGGTAAGCCGGCAAGTGCCTCACACTGTTGTTCTTTCACAGCCTGCTTAGCCATTATTAGAGACCCAGGATGAAAACAGTTATCATTTTCATTTGAAAATACAAATTTGTACTCTCTCGTTAGTAGGCTAGTAGCAAAGTTGATGCCGATCGAAAGTTCCTCGGTTGACATTCCGGGTTTCAACCCAGAATTTGAGCCCAGAACCTTTCAATAGTAGTCGTAATATTGAATTTTTAATTTAAAACCGAACTTAAATTTTGTCATAAAAATAAAATTTTGTACTACTAGAAAGTATTGTCTCTTAATTTGCGCTCGACATATGGCAATAGACTCACCACCTATTTATTTCATAGCAACAAATAACCGTGGCAGTAGGTATACTACGGTCCTTTGCCTACCCTAATATTAAATTTAAAAAAAAATATCTCGCACAAATGTTATTTCATAAATATGAAGTCAGCAACAACTAATCGGATCGCATACATGGCACCTCGCCAGATGATCCTTCACACTACGCAAGAAGTTAACTTGGCACAAAATTATTTCACTTAAAACTTCTGCGCAAGGACGCCACTCGAATGTAAATGAGAGCCAAAATTTCGGTAACTGTACAAAGAAGTAAAAAACGTTACGGGTATGGACTATCTATGAAATAAATTTGCCGAAGGTGGCATCTGATGTTGGGAGGTCGAGTTTAAAATAATTTTTTCTCGAATCTATTGCTTTATAAATAAAATGAATCACTTGCAAAGTGCCACACAAAAGTTTTTAATATATTTTTAGTTTAGAAGTTTGGATGTAAGGATAGTCAAATTAAAATATATTATTTTTTGCTTTATGTAAATCTAATTAATTGTCGCTTTGGTTCCTAACAAGATGCAGTAATTAAAAGTGAAGAGCCAAAGTAACATGCTCAAGAATTGAAACAGTGGAAGGCATTAGAGGTGCTCGTATAAAACCAGTTTTATTTTCTCCACTGAAAATAATAACCTTGCATCAGATTTTCGTGAGAATACTAGAACAGGCCCGTGTGTCATCATGTCAAGGTTGAGCATTGTTGACCCCAACGGGAGAGGCTAATTTATGTTGTATGAGAAAAAGTTGCGAGCTATCCGACAGTTAATGAGACGAGTTCAAAGTTTAAAAAGTGTGAATCGCCTGAGTGCAGTTCGTGCAAATACGTTTACACATACCTATGTTACTAATATATAAAGATATTATTAAATAGATTATTAAATATGCACAGTAATCAAATGTTAAAGTAGATATTAAAAACTGAATGTGTAATAACGAATGTAAATGAATGAAATGAAATGCAAATCTGTAATAAAAATTTGTCCTACACTAGATGGAGAAGTAGCTACAATGTCTGAAACCTTGGACAATATTTAAAATGCTTCGCGACACTAATAATAAAATATATATTATATATTTTTAAGAATCAATATGAAAAAATACGTAATATGACGTAAAAGTTAAAATTTAGATTTTTTCCATATTAACATGGAATTTGATAGTTGAGTAAACTTTATCATCAGATGAAAAGTAATTATAGAATAGGGTATGAAATCTTCAGCTAAGTCGGGACACGTCCTCATCATTAAGAAAACCACATCTAGCAAAGGAGTCATACTGATTGGTGATGGTTATTGTATAACCTATAAAACTCCCCAATTAGCTTAAACTGAACTTACAAACCGACGTTAAAACAAGTATAAATAAACAAGTCTGACCTCGGAGGTGGAAGTTCATTTTTACCGGGAGCTTTTTGTCATGCAACTTTTACGATACATAATGAGTTGAAAGTATAAAGGCAAAAAGCCGTAGGCAGGAGACAAACATGGCAGTTTAATTACGCGAAGCAACCTCGAGTTTTTGCTGCAATATCCGGTTGCGGCCCACAATTTAATTACCCCTTCAGGTGCATGACCATTGTGTATATAAGACCAGATACCGACCGCGACCGCAAGTTCAAAATAAGCCAAATGGAACGATACATCGATTTTGTCAAGTAAACAATAAACGCAATTCAAAAATATACTATTGTCCGACTTTTAAACAGTGAAATCACTTACTTGAAGACCAATACTTATTCTGCGATGCTATTTTATAGTTTCCTTGGTAGGTTTTTTATTTTAATTTGATTCTTATCAATATATCATGATTTTCGTAGACGAAGATGTTTTTCCTTCTTAAATCTGTCCACGTATCTATACTCTCACTATCAGACCAAAGTAACTAAAGAAGCTATTTCAAATTCTGTACATTGTTACAACTGATTGAATTTAGCCTTGTGCGTAAAGCGTCCCTTGGGAGTAACAAAAACTTCCTTAGAACTTACCAGGAAATCACCGATAGTTCCATTGTGAATACGTTATCAATACTACACTGTATTACATAAATCTTTCCAGAGTTAAAAATAGCACACCAATAAGAGTCTCAGCACCAAATACTTTTCCTATCGTTAATTTAATACAAAAATGGCTTACATTGTTAATTTATATTAATGTGCGCTTCCGGAAAATGCTTTCATCATGTATAGCTAAATCCCGTGTTGTCTTGCCTCTTATTTTATCACAAATCGATTGCGAAAAATTTATGTATAATATAATCTACCTGTCCATGTTGGGACGAGCAGAACACAAATCGGATCAGCTGCTAGAAAAAATCACCGATGAGATATTTAAAATTCAGTGAAAATATTGAATTATTGCTGACGGAATATCTATCTATATACGTGTCAATTGCCTGGATTTTTATGTGTATACATCAATATCTAGATTATATGAGCTGGGAAGTGTTTAAAGTTGGCCGCCCTGTATCGTTCCATCCGCGGCGCAACTCCCGCTCCTTTGCGAACGGGAAATTTGTTTTTTACTCGACGCCAGTTACTTAACTTCAAGTACCTAATTCGAAAAACTTTAACTGGTGTTCGAAAACGGGGGAGAAGTTTAAAATTACTACACAAATTGGTATGTTGGTGGAGTTCGAACTCATTATGTGCAACGAGCGACACACCGTGCGGTGAAGTTGGGTTTTTGGTATTACGAGTATCAGTCGTTGACATTAGATTTTCACTAGGTAACACAGGTTATAGAGTAATGCTTTAATTAACCTCAAATTTCCAATAATAAATGTACTTAAATATAAGTAACCCAATATAATTGTCTAAATCCCTTATTACACAAACAACCGGCCTCCATGTAATACACTCCGTTGTAATGTTATGCAGGACACCTGCTTGGGGCGAGGTGAATTGAAATGAGCCGTTTAAGGAGAACCAATTTTTATACTGTTGCGAAGAAAATTTCATTGTAAAAGAGAATAAGAAAGGGATAATAAAATAAAAAGAATTTGGAAAGAAAGAATACAGGAAAAAGAAATAATAAACAATGCCATAACATTTTACAGACCTTTATAAATACTGAAATGAATAGAAATGATAATATAATTTTATAATATGGATGAAACATCCGCTAAGGGATGAAACGGATCATATTTAACTTTACACAGTCAGCTTTCATTTGTGGTCTTAAGGTGAAGCTTTTCGTGTAGCACAGATTAAATATTTATGGGTATTGATTGTATTAAAATAGAGTTTAACTAAATAAAAAACTCCATAGTGTTAATATGAGGTACAAAGTGATCAATGAAATTGAAATGTGCATGTTTATAATATAATTAATTCACATTTAAGTAATAGTTTCTTATCTCTAAAATATTGAAGAAAGTACTAACTAAATTATGTTGTTTAATTAACTCCCGCGCTCCGTTCAATGCGTATACATCGAGATGTGAAAACATCTAATAAAAAAGGTCCAAGCCTTTCTCAATTCGCCATTCAGCTAGCCATTGTCAAGGTACTCATATTAAATTAATTGTGTAAATATTTAATTAATTTTTTAAAAACTTTGTAAGTTAACAATATCTTGGGAATTTTTCATCGTGAAAAATTGTTTATAATTTTCCATAATAACCGCTTCATGTTCACAGCTAGGCATTCAACAGACTACAACATTTATCGACTGATCTCTGACTGACTGACTGCCTCGTTGGTCGTGTTGGTTGCATGTGCAACTGTCGATCGAGAGATCCCGGGTTCGATTCCCGGGTCGAACGCTACAAAAAAAATCTAATTAAAAAATGTTCTACTAGAAAATCTGGTAAAATTTCTAATACAATTCTGGTAGTGGTTCGGACTCTGGATATGTGCCCGATGGATGGCAATTGGCTCTGCACCTATTACATAGTGGGACGTAAACGTAAGCGGTGAAACGTGTGAGTGTTCTGCATTCCTCTGCCTACCTCTTAGGGGATTACAGGCGTGAAGTTACGTACAACATTTATCGTAACCTTTTCCTTATAAAACGTAAGTTCTGCAACATACAGTATCTACCGATGCGATTTGATGTAATACATTGAAGTAGGTACACATTAGACATTATAAAATGTGGCAAGTCATTAAGACCTATAATTAAATGAATACAATAATTTAATTTTTAATTTCTCTAACGTTCAATATTTATTAATAAGCCACTTAAGGTTTTTGCAATGCTTATTACATTTTTTCAAAAGAAACCGGGTCAGCTCTCGGCTGCTCTATTGCCTTGGCCGCAAAGAAACTATGATTAAAACGTTGTATAAAAATTTTCACCCCACTAGCAGTTTTAGTTTAATAAGCAATTTATGAAATTACGGCACTGCAAAAGTTCCGTGGTTATGGTTTTTATTTAAATTTTCACATCGCGCAACTTGGCGGACCTGACTGTGAACAATATGTACTCAATCGAACGAGGTATTTAAAAATAAAACACATCACAGCATTTTCATCTATCCATTTCCGTTTACTACTGGTCGTAAGCCACTCCAATAGCATGCCACCGAACTCGATTTTCAGCTTTTCCTAGCCGGAAGAAGACCCATACTACGGTTTCTAAGGGTATGGTTTTATGATGTCGCTTTTAATGGAAAAATCCCGTACAGCAAAGTACATGGACATTGGATCGTAAAAGCGACTAGTGAATATATAATGGAAATGATTAATGAATAAATCAAAAAAATATGAACCTTATAACAAAAATTTATATCTTAGATTTGGTTGAAAACAATTTATAAATGCAGTCGAACTCACAATCGTCGTAATGATCGTCGCCGTAATTATAACTTTGTCAAAGTTCAAAAAGGGATCTTTCACCATTTATATTATCATTTTTGTGAACCCTTCTAATATTCCATTGTCGAGAACAGATCTCACAAAATGAAAAGGGTTTATGTTACTGGTAAAATATATACTTCATTTTAATTTAACAGATGCACGACACTATGAAAAATCCAAGTATTTCGTAGATTTTTGAATCCTAGACTATTATTAGAGTAGAGAGTCTAAATCTACAACACTAGGATACTGAACCCAGCATAACAAATTATCACAGAAATCTTTAGGAACCAAATAAGGTCACTAAATAGAGGAAACAGGTTAAAACTCAATTGATATTCTAATTTGCCTTTATGTACCAAATACAAACGTATAGAAAGTCATAAGAGAAAATGTCTAATGACCCACGACTAGCGTGAATTTAAGCGTTCATCAAACATTAATGAACTACTTGCAAAGTAACATGCTAAATTATTAATGAGTAGGTAAGTTCATATACAGAAATGTTTCGTTTTAACCCCAAAGCTGCAAAATCCAATTTAAAAAAAAAACTTTTTAAGCCTCAACTATTTTTCTAATACCGTTAAAATATGATAAATGAGACTTGAAACACATAACATAATGAACCCATACCATGTATTTATGGGTTCATTATGTTATGTTTTTCAAGTTATCAAGACTTATTTTGATCTCAGCACGAATTTTTAGATAAGTAGGCGTAGTTAAATTTTTTTTAAACACTAGTAAATTATGTCTATTTAAGGTGGTAGAGCCCTCTGTGGTTCGACTCCGGCGGCACCATCGCCACACTTATTTCAGCCTTATTGCTTTCATTGCTGTCATCCATAAATTTATCCATCTCATCCATAAATTTAAGAATGTTTTATTAATTAATGGCGGAGATTCTACTTTTTTGTAGTATTCTATTTTCCAAAAATCATGTTTTTTGTTATAAAATCGACATAGGTAGATCCACGTTGCTCTAAATATTGATCTGAGCATGTTAAAAACTTTTTTAAATTCAAAACTTTTATGATACAATTTTAAAATTAAAGAAATGAATCAACAGATGCATAGCCAAATAAACCCTTTTGTTGTTTGAGAACTGCTTATAATAATGTCTTGAGCTACTAAACAAATTGTGTAAATACGAGATCAAATATCCCTAAGGCTGTCGACCGGACGATTCCCTGGACAGAAATTATGAAGTAGCTCGGAACCCCAAAACAATCACTCAGCGAACACAAACGCCAAACAAACCCTTTCGATAACAAATGATAAGTGAACTGACCCAAAAAATACGCGAATAAACCCGGGGATATCTGAGCGCGCCCCATACGTCATACAGCTGCCGCGGGTCGATCGTAATTTATAAAGCGTTTCCCCAATCCTTGCACTCGTTCGGTGCGAAATGTTGGCTGGCTGTTTGGACTTTTATCCCCGTTTTATTATATGGGTATGTTTTGTGGCCTTGTAAGCTTTTTCACAACTATCTGTCCCTTTAACAAGATAATTTGATCCTTGCTCTCGAGATTTTCACTAAGAGTATTGTGGGGTTAGGCGTGTTGTTAAATCGTACTCTTTATGTCATTTTATTCATCAGTCTGTCTACGACAGTATTGACCCATAATTAATCGGTTTTTCTATCAGGGAAGTGTTACTTATTAAACTTCCAGGTGACAATATATTTCAAACAAAATTTAAATAGATTTGTGTCGTAGAAAAAAGAAATCACCGAAAACATTAAACGTAAGTTAATCTGCTGCATGTGAATAAACACTTGCGAAACACTTCACGTTACATGATAACAAGCCACGAAGAGGTAGCTAGAGGAATATAATATACCCCCACGTGTCACCTGTTACGTTTTTACGTCCTACTCACTATGGAACAGGGCATGAAACTATTCTCATCCACCGATCACATATCCATATCCAGATTACGAGCCACTATTAGAAAATTTTAACTAGAAATTCCAAGATCGAAATTTAATCCTCTCGATCGGCAGTCGCTTGCAACCAACGCGACCAACGAATCAATCACATTTTGCAATATCAAAGTATAGGCGAAGGCAACATACAGTAATGTATGCATGCATACATCGATGTATGGATAGAGATGTATGCAAAGTAGCACTTACAGAACACTTGCATCAATTTGCGGTGACGCCGCGACTAGCGACGCGCCGGCTAATGGCGCGCGATGGAGCCGCGCACTCAGGTTTCTATTTAATTTAACGAATACTATAGAAAAGAATACTATAGAATACTATAAAATACTATAGAATACTATAGAATTATGAATGTGGAGGAGGCGCGGCAGGTCTGTAAGGATAGAGATATTTGGCAC
>DWEI01004518.1:0-11612 GCA_018245875.1 Mysoria ambigua
GTAGTGTTCGACTCGGGAATCGAACCCGGGACCTCTCGATCGGCAGTCGCATCTGCAACCAACACGACCAACGAGGCTGTTATCGTTGCGCAACTGATTTCTTGAACTTTTTTATGACCAAATTTTAGGTTTTCTTAAACTGGATTAGTCTTTTAATTCCAAATACCCTTTGGTACTAAAGCCTTTTGGTACTAAGGCGTATTTTTTTTTCTTGTTACGAAACAATGAGCTTGCATAAAAAATATTCGTAGAGATATATATACAAGCACGTTGAATTTAAATTTTAAATTGAGTCATGAAAAGTGTTTAATTCTCTTTTACAGTAGCTCCTAGAGGAAAGCTTCAAACTAAGATTCATCTAACCACACGCATACACAATAGCACATGTTGTGATTGCATGTTAATTTCTTTCATTTCGACAATTATATTTCATTTATTTCAATATTAATTTCGACTCGTTCACAATTGTTATCACAGTATGAGTAAATTGATTAATCGTTATATTCCAGAATCGATATGTCCAACAGTTGTATGCGACATACTGACGTTGATCATGATATAATAATCATACTGTTTATTAAACAACTCAGCTGAGACGCCCTCACATATTAAGTAACAATGTTCTCTGGATATATTTTCCATAGTACGTATTATATTGGTTTCTGAGCATCGACGTTCATCAATCTAACGTTTGTTACAAATCTTATTTCTCAATAAACGTTACCTAAAAGCTTCTTACAATCATAAAAACCTTATTTTTTCGAACAGAACGTCACAGATCGTTGGTGAATATCTGGGATACATATATAAAAGCTATCAAGCCGATGTTCCACTCAATCACGAGTACCAACGTATCTTGACCTCAAAAACACTAGAGATTTTGCCGATAAATAAAAAACCAGTAGCAATCAGTCACGTAGGGAAACCAACTCTTTATAGCGAAACTACTTTTTCTCATCGTCTTTATTCGCATGTTTTATTTATGTATGTGTATTTTTTATATTTATATATATATTTTATATTTTTATATTTACCCTATATAGATTTTTTTGTAGAAGTTGTCAGGAGATAATGACTCGGAGACCGCACCTATGCCGTGATGGGACGCAAATATAACCTAGCTGGTGTAACGTGGAAATGGACATTATATTTCTGTTTACTCAATGAAAATGACTAGCGTGATTTTTCGTTTTTACAAATTTGACATTTTTAAAATTCTAAAAATATGTAAGTTGTAAAATTGTAAACACATTTACATTTTTTAATTTCATCATACTGTACGATATACATTGTGCCTTGCTTAACATCAAATTCATATTGAAAAAAAATTAAAAATATTTATTTATATGAAACAATAAAAAAATAAGAAAATAATAAAAATAAAATATTAATAATAATAAAAAAATAAAAATAAAAAAAATAAGAAAAAATATTTCATATGTCGATTTTTATTATCACATTTAACCTAGATATTTACATTTACATATATTTTATGTATCCCATACTTGCATTCCCAACACCGACAAAAATATTTTAGGTCGAACATAAATATCAAGTAAATAATCCGTCGAAGTGAACAAACATAATTCACCGTAAAATTTTACATTTCTATTGATTTTACACATATACGAAAGCATAAATAGCTGGTACTCCCGTGCTCGAAGTCGACTATTAACTCGATTTGGTATTCATGTCGGAGCTTCCTTTAAAGCGTGCGAGCTTCGGAATTTCCTCTAGCGCTGACTCGACCTCCTCTGTTGGTACCGTTCCGCGGACAACCATTGGATAATGCATTTGAATGAATTATTTAAGAAATTGATGTGTTTATTTTCTTCGTTTCCAGGAGAATCTACAGAATTATCAATCGAATATAGCTTTAGTAGGGAATGTAAATTTAAACATGGCAAATAGTTTAAATTAATAAATTTTTCGACATCGAATTTGCACACAAACGTATTGAGCGATGTAATAAATATAGAGAATGTTACATTTTGTGATTCTATAAAACTAACTAGAATAACGATAACCAAGCAAACAGGCACACACGCACGCAAGTACGCACACGCGTGCACGCATGCACGCACACAAGTGCACGCAAGCACTCATACAAACACGCACATATAAAAGTTATAAGTGTATAACGTAATACCCAAACTACCGAATATGAATGTTCCCAATTGTATGAAAACAAATTCGATAAGGTTTGAAACTGTGTAATTACAAACAGCTTATTATCAGTTATGTTCATTATAAATCTATTAACCTATTGAAGTAATATAAATTGACATCGAAAATAAAAATTCATACTATATCAATTTGAAATACTGAAATTTAAAATCCATACCTATATTTTTAAGACGAATTGAACGGCCAGACCGTTTGCGTAATAATTTTCACGTAAAAGGCGCTAAAAGCACTAAATTTAAATTTCACATGCAGACAGTTTGATAGTGACTTGAAAAACTTTATAAATCAACACCCAAAGTAGTATAATACTAGATGAATTATAAAGAAGTTATTTAGGTCGCTAGGCAAAAAAAGTCACGAGTGCATTAAATAATTTGGATTGTATTGCAAAAACGGAAGCTGTCGGTGCATGTTATCTGTGTATTTATCGCAGTATCTTTTAGTTGTCAATATATTGATTGATTATATTGAAACCAATGGTAAGTACTATCGAAACCTTGTTCGGTGGTTTTTCTTTATCGCTAAGATAGAATTGTTGCGGTTATTGACGTTGTCTTGATGGCACGCGCGACTGCCAATCGAGAGATCCTGGGTTCTAATCCCAGATCGAGCAGTACTGGATTTTTTTCATTTAGATTTTATAGTAGTGGCTCGGAGTCTGGATATTTGCCCGGTTTATAGTAAGAGGCTCACCAAGTGGTAATGGTGGGGTATGGTACAGTGGGACGTAAGCGTTACATTAACCAATTGGTAAAACGTGGGACTGCACTGCCCTCCTCTGCCTACCGCTTCGAATTACAGGCGGAATGTTAATTAGAGCTATCGCCGCCAATTGATATCTCTGACAAAGTACATTGCAGCACAACCATCCTCACTCTACCTGTAAAGACATTCTTAGCGGTGGGTTATCGTAAACATTATTCGCTTAATATAAACATTAGAGAAAATACAAACACACGATCCATTTCGTGTAATCCGTCAAGTCTCGGAATAAATTCTGTGTTGGTACGCTTTAATCCATCTTCGATTCTGCCACCGTTAACGTGCAGCCGGTGGACGTAATTATGATGAAATATGACACCTATACGAGTTGCAAAATTTCCGGTTGATTGTGGGTGGTTCTAAGACCGTTATCAATGAGAAACACAAATGGTGTTCGTGCGAGAGCGCAGACAGAATGCATGCTCGGCCCCGTGGGTGTCACACCAGGGTGTCGTAAGAGACGACTAATACGGCGCTAAATGACCAGGATATAGCGTAGCCTTCCTAAGCACGACTGTACTGTCGTGGCCAAATACGAGTACAGTCATGAAAACCAGAGCGCGTGCAAAAAATGTCCCGCTGAAGCGCCGCGCTAAGAGGGCACTGGTGCGTTTCACTGAACGTCCCGGAGTCAACCTGTTAGCGCTGAGTAAGGTCACTGAGAGGGTTTTAGTACGGCAAAAGTATCACATAATCTGGTATGTCTCCCAAGGTAGCGGTTACCTTTAGAAGTTAACCAAAAAGTAACCGAAACCAAAGTAAAACCCAAGTAACCAAAAAAACGGACACGACGGGCGCGAGATGCCGTCCTCTGCGATTTCCATACCATACCATACCGGGCGTGGCGATTATGGACAAAATCCCTCATGAAAAACCTATGTGCAATAACCTCCCAGACTTAGACAAGCTTGTGACAAATGGCATATTGATATAAAAATATGATAATTTCCTTGATATAAAAATTATGTAAGAAAGTTTAACTCTTAAATAGTTAATTAACTATTGATTGTTATTAGCTTTTGTTTATGGATTTAGAGCATTGCAATTGAGGATGCATTTCACTGTAACTATAGACAAACATTTATTATATCTGTCTAAACACATATCCATAGACAACTGTCCCCCGTTCCTCTATTTGACCTGTTTGATTTTTTCCTAGGCCAAAAATGTCAATGTCAAAACGGAACACGGTAAGTGTGAGAGGCAAACGCTCGCGTCTCGTACATCGGTGAACATGTAGACAGTGTTGTATCACGAGTGATCGTGTTTTGTCTCTTGCACACGGCACGGATATAGAATATAAAAATAACACTTGTCTTCGTATATAAATCCTCTCTCATCTCTCCAACGTAATACGACGTCTTTTTGCACTGCGAATGTGTGTGTGTGGGGACTTTGGATGAATAATTTTTCAGTCTCTGACGAGTTATTTTTCCTGTGCTCGGGAACTGAACAAAAAAATAAGAGTCCGCGCTCATAATTTTCACTGAGTGTCCGAACCTACATAAATTGGTAAATGCTATTTTAAAGATCAGCGTAAGTCGAAAATAAAATTGTGTCTGAAAAAAAAATACCTACAGGCATTGTCTCATTTCTAAGCTACATCCAAAATCGTGTATAATGGACAAATTAAAGTTTAATAATAACCATGTCATTTATTATTTATTGTGAGCGAAGAGTGCCACCTCGCACTAGAGCCCAACATCTGACTGAAGTCCTAATCCTCTCGTTATAGCAAACCCGTGGTCCAACAGTGAAATAAAAAAGGGTCGAAAAAAAACTAACGTAAAATAAGTATACCAACATAATACATAAAATAAGAATTCGTGTTCCTTATATATTTTTTAAAAAATCTTGTAATAATGTATTCCTTCTAGATAAACATTTCTTAAGCGATTCAACTTTTACAAGTTAAACGCATCTTTCATTTCTTTTAAGCAAATTGCTGGGATGCCTTAATGTTCAAAGCGGTTTCATCAAACTATCTTCATAACTCACTTTAGCGATCGGCGTCTTACGTGCAAACTAAATTTAACTTCAATACCCGGAGCGGGGTGGTCCAAGTTATTTTAATAGAAAAAACTTGGGGACAAAGACAAGTGGGCCGAAAACAAAACTGAGAATGTAGTTTTCTGTGTCATTAGTCACACGAGCACGGCGGCGGACACACGGCCGCGGGGGATGAGGAGATGAAAGACCTTGGACCATAGTCCAACGATAATTGTAAAAATGGAAAATAATAGAATTTTCTCTGTAGTAACGTAAGATTTATATTAAAATTGACAGCCTCGTATGCGAAAGATAATCAACATGACATTATGAGTAAGTGGACATTACACAAACATTTATATTATATCAATCTTGAAAATAACTCAAATTTAACATTGTCACATACGATTCCCGACATAAAAACGGCTATATGTTTATCTTATCGTCCTCGACAGCAAACCCAACGATTTCAAATCGGAAGCTCCGTGAACTTTTCACGAAGTAATTAATTAACTCAAAACTATAAAATTACCCTTTATAACATAACCTTCTTTTATAATATAAACTATTATGATACATTTAATGTTTAACGGCTGCCTCGTTGGTCGTGTTGGTCCCGGGTTCGATTCTCGGATCGAACAATACAAAATTTTCTCATTTCGATTTTCTAATAGTGGCTCGGAGTCTGGATAAGTGTCCAGTGCATGGCAATACACTCCCCACCCATTCCATAGTAGGACGTAAACGTAACTAGTAAAACGTGGGAATGTTCTACATTCCTCTGCCTACCTCCTCGCAGATTACAGGTGTGAAGTTAAGTAACGTTCAACGATAGTATAATTTCATCAAAGAACACGCCGTCCGTGTGTGTCACAAGAGCGACATAAATGATGGCACGGTCCGCTCTCAGCGCGAACACCCTTCACGTTACTTCAGTCGGGACGAGTTCGCAGTCGACACTCCACTCTAACTGCGGTGCTTGACAACACGGAACTAACAAATTCCTTGCTTGATATTTCACACGTTATATCGTGTAATTTATGCGTAGAACCCGAGCCGGTGACATAAATACACTTGTCAAGAAGTTCGCTAAACACACACGAGATTGTGCGCGCGATTTGATATTCGAGAGAATGTCGCGTATTTTTCATTGAGCACATTTTAATGTGTTGATTTATAAAAGCTTAAAGCGATTTACTCATGTGTACGTAGAAACATCTCGATCATATTAGCGTTTATAATACTTAATCAAATATTAACATCATATAAATTTGCTTGATTTTCTTTTAGAAGATTCTCATTTCAGAAAAACTCGTTTACAAAGTGTTCGTTTATTGAAGCAAATATTACTTCACATCAGTGGAAAATCTGGTGTTTTGCATACATTTATTATATCTAGTTACATAGAATTTTGATTTCGAACGAAATGGAACAAGTAATCACATAACCGAGCTACTCATAAGAGAGCAACCTCGCATCGTCTTACGATTCAAAATGACGTAACATCACACCCGCATACCCCGAACTGGTGGGCAGATGAGTCTCGTACATCTGCATTTTCTTCTAATCTCTAATACAGATTTACTGATTAACAAAGCTTTCATGTGCACGATGGAACAAAATGAAATAAAATCACACACATACTCCAATTCACAGAAGCTGTGAACGGGAAGCAAAAAATATTTAGTATCTTTTCAGCTTTGAAAGTTCTAGCGTGTTTTATGTTTGAACAGACACTATCAAATTACAGTACGCGCGAGATGGTTGCGATCAAACGACATCGGCACGGCTCGTAAAGGGGGGACCGAGAGCGCCGTATTGCGATTTGAAACGGCTGAAGCAAATTGGATGAGCCGCTATTAGCGCGGATGTGGCATTGTTTCATTGAGCAACTTTCAATAAATAACTGAGAAGAATATTTTAAGAAAATAGAATATTCTTACAACATTTTAAATAAACTGTATGACAAAAAACTGCATGATGAACAGTTTTTTCAACGGGTAAACCTAAATGAAACCTAAAAGTAATAAATAGACTTTGAAAAATATATAAATTTTTTCTTCAGTTCCTGTCTGCGAGTGATTTTAATGATTTCATCGATTGAGCAGCATGAAATAACAAAACTCCGAACAAGAAGTAGGGGGAAGGGATAGGATTAATTTCTGTTTCAGGATATTGCTGAATTTTCAGGATCTATGAATAACAGTATTATATAGTATGAGATTAATTTTAACCATTTTCCATCGCTGCACTAAACTGTCAAAACACATATTGTCTTCAGGCTGCACTAATCGCACGACTCGATGGTGATCTCGCTAACTCGGCAACACGTGCGACGTGACATTACGTGCTGTACATCTAATTACTGTGACTAATTCAATACTAACACGATTTATGGTATATTACTCTATGCAGGTAACGTACTGGGTTGTATGCATTATCATTAGCGAAATCAATTAATATTTATATTTTTTTTCCAAAACAAGAGAGTGATTAAAAATGGCCGCCGTCGCCCGTAGAAATCTACAAAAATGCCTTTAAACATAATTGTAGAAATATGATAATTGGGGTCAATTTATTAGTAATTATAAGTTTTTAAGATAATTGGTCGTGTTAAATTGGTAACGAGGCTGTAGGAATATGGAATTTCAGTACAAGCACTCCGCTAGCACATATTATTAAAATTATACAAATGGCACGTATTGAAAATTTTGTAAAAAGAATCGGTTACATTGAGAACGACTTAAATTTAAAATTTTGTTCCACAAATATTATTTAAAATAATATTTTTATCTGTGATATATTTCGTTTTATATTTATCATAGAAAAATGCACGACAAAATCCATTGTACTTAAGTTTGTGATCCACTTCGACATTTCGATTTATTTATTAATAGTAAGTTTAGCTTACTCAGTAAACTTTACTCCTTATATATACTAAAATTATCTTTCCACTGTGCACGAGATGGACGAGGTTAAGATGGTTCTGGATCTTCGATAGATTGATTGGTTCGATATGTATTATAAATTGTGTGTTCCTTCGCTGGTTTTATTTTGGTTATGTGTAAATTTTAATATACGTTTGAAAAAAATATTGTTTTTGAACTTCGAATAAATGATTTAATTCTTTGACATCCCAAAAGTTCTTCTCCACGACATATCGAAGTCGAGAACGCGGAGACTAGGTGATCTTACATAGGGACGTAGGATGGACGCAGGTACTGACGAAGGCAAAGAATCACCTTTGTTGATCAAATGCGTCGAATACTGGCTGATGAGGAAGTCAGAAGTCACTGAAACCGGCGTGTGTATATTAAGACAGTGATAAACATGAAACAAACGCGGTAGGTCAGCGAGGATAAAGATATTTGACATTCGATGATCTCCGCTTACCGCGCGAGGTACCTAGCGTGAGATATATATTAATGCTTGTATATATACGAGTACTATACGCGACCATGTAAATCAACTTGAGGTATCTGAACTTATCCTAAAGATGTTCTCGCAGCGTTGAACATGCCACATCCAAAGTTTACTCCTCCGCCGATCACCAACGGCAGGGTTCCGATACAAGGTACATTTTACGACACCGCGCTCACGTGTTCGTTAACGGAACGTAAACCGATCGTATCAGCGCCGTAACCGCGCCGTGTACGCGTCGTGTCCGCGTCGAAACACCGATGTTGCATCGTCAATCCGCCAATCCAACGATACCGTGGATGTATTATTATGTCTTGCACTTGGACAACGTGAATTGAAACGTTCGTACATGCAGCAGACGCGCGAGAACTACATAGTATCGTGTTGTGTAATTAGAGCGGACTAAATGAGTGACGTCTTCGTGAAGCGCACGTGTTTCGTGAGTGCGATTAAAATTGTTTAGTAAATATTTAGTCACAGGATTATATAACGACTGTGATTCAATGTTGTTTTTTCTTTCTTATTTACGTGACGTTTAACGGAAATTCAGTATCATACTCTCAATCTTAAGATCATACTCGTTTGAATTAGTTCATAATTAATTATTATTTAACATATATTTTTAATATTTATAAATATATTTAACATATATTTTTGAAGTCGGATACAAATAGAAACTAAATTAGGTATTTAAAACATAAAAAAGTCTCCATTTTCTGTCAAATTTCGTTTCAGTATAATCCGTAGTTTACGCCTTTTTGCGCAAAACTAGACGTAACCTAAACTAACATTCCGGCCAGATACTTCTAAGAACAAAAAACATGCAACAAGTTCTCTTGAACTTATTTTGAGTTAAACAAAATACGAACATTTGCAGTGTCAGAGTCGAAAAAAAGGTAGATTGTCTACATATGAAACCAACAACCTAGCAAGGGATCTAACTCATAGATAATTAAAGGTTATTTAAAATACGACTAAAAGTATTGTTTACGACATCAGAAAAATAGAGTCTTCTGGTTGACTACGATATCTTAAACGTTGAAGGAACTAGTCCACCAACATCATCAATCATCATCAACATCATTAACTTGTTCCTTGTTCCTTGTTTGAGTGAGATCCATTATTGAATTTTCATACACCAAGTACATAAATATTTATATACGTATATTCGCACGCGGAGACCCTCCTAGAAAATCTAAATGAGAAAAATTCAGATATTCAGACTCAAATTCAGCTATTATAACAAATAAGATGACTTTCCTTAAATTTAATTGTAAAATATCTTCAATGCTAAATGAATGGGCATTTACAAAATAACTTAGTTAAAATTAAGCCTTTCATGTTTCACTTGCGTTGACCTCAAGTGAGTATAATTGAATTCTTTCCAAACCATCAACCCCATCCAACTTCGTGTTCTCGAACTTCATAATCATAAACAACCTTTTCTGACCCCGCCGAAACTTGAACATATTGAATTTGACTGAAAAGCTTCAAATTTAAGTGAAACAACTTATACATTAAAATGGAACGAACGCTTGTCCTTTTATTGAACACCGTCCCGAAATACGGCGCAGGGCGCGTGTATCGCTAAATTCAATTAAATCTCCTTTTCACGTCCAATGTGTAGGCGGATAGCGATTTTGTTATATTAATTATGAAAAAATGAAATTGAATGTGCAATTCATTATCATCAGCCTATTAACATCCATTATTACTGTCCATATAAGCGTCCTATAAAGGGTTGTACTCATAATTCTGACGCTGGTCTTGCGGGTATGGGATTGCAGGGTGCAGTGTCTTGCGCCGCTTACACTGCTGTCCATAGGCGGCCAAGGAATTTAGATGTACCCTACTTATGAGACCGCGCCATATCTCGCTCTGCCGTCGTCGGGCTTAGTCGCCTCTCACGAAATCCTGTATCCTTACACGGAGTTAGACAATCTCACGCCGTACCATATTAACTTATAAATATTTTTAGATTATATTATGTCAGTGTTCATTAAATACTGTTCATCCGTAACTGTGCGTTTAGCTACTGAATTGTAATAGAATTATGTGACGTGTAATAATGAATACATACGATTATATACAAATAAACCAATAATCAGAAAAAGTTAAATAATTATTTTATTTTATTTGCACATACGCACATACATATTTATTCTTTATAACATCATGAAACAATTGTATGGCATAAAAGACGGAGTAATGGGATTCTTTGTCAGTTTTTTATTTGAAAAAAGCATAGAAACACAGGCCACATAGAAAAAATAATTGGAAAAGTTATAAAATAAAACAACATAATTATCTGCGCTGTCAATTAATAGATGTGTCAGACTACAAAATAACACAATATGGACCAAGCTCAAAAAATATATTCACTTGGCGTTCAACATACACCAATGTTATACTAGACTGGATGCCCGAATAATAATACATTATAACCTAACAATAACAACCTAACCTCACCGGTGAGATTATGTTGTTAGCGGCGCGCATCATCTCGTGCCTTGCGCCGGCCCGTCAAGGCAGCGCGACTCGCGTGCCCTACAAACATAAATCGGACCCCGTTAAATCACACGCGCACAATTCTCACGGGGATTTAGCTCTTTAAAATTCACGTAATATTAAAAACTAGCGCTGCGGCCGTGGCTCTGTCTGTGTTCGAAACGATAACGTAATAAGCTATAATCCGTGTAGGGGTAGGCACAGGCGTTTTGTACACTGGCTGTGTACACCGTTGCACCAATTATGTTTGCCTCACTATGGAATTGGTGGTATTCACCATGCAAAAGTCCCGACTTCGAGTCAGTATAAGAAATTTCAAGTTAGAAAATCCAATAGTACCGTTTCAAGATTCGAACCCAGGAACATTCGATCGGCAGTTCCGTATGCTACCACTCGACTAATGAGGAAGTCTATTTAAAATAACACAATGAACAAACATCCAAATCCAAATCACTTTTGTTCTTATATAATAATGAGTCACACGAGTTTTATTACACGTTCTAAATGAACGTCTCGCTAATTTTGAAAATTTTTCATCACAAATGTGTAATTAAAATATGAATATTACAAATATGCTGAATAGACTGCCTCGTTGCTCGTGTTGGTTGCAGGTGCGACTGCCGATCGGGGGGTCCCGGGTTCGATTCCCGGGTCAAATACTACAAAAAATTTCTAATTTAGAATTTCTAGTAGTGGTTCGGAGTCTGGATATGTGCCCGATGCATGACAATAGGCTCACCACCTAT
>DWEI01004519.1:0-11609 GCA_018245875.1 Mysoria ambigua
ACGCACGCACGCACGCACGCACGCACGCACGCACGCACGCACGCACGTACGCACGCACGCACGCACGCACGCACGCACACGCACACGCACACGCACACGCAAACGCACACGCAAACGCACTCGCACACGCACACGCACACGCACGCACACGCACACACGCACGCACACATACGCACGTACGCACGCACGCACGTGCACACACGCACACACACACACACACGAATGCACAGACGCACACATGAGCTCGGAGACTGGATAAATGCCCAGTGTGTGATAATAAACTCACCACCTATTCCATAGGCGGACCTAAACGTAGCTGGTGAATCCTAAGAGTGTGCTCTGACACTCTTCTGACAACCTCTTCGGGGATTACAGGAATGATATTACGTTTAGGAATTACTTTACTGCATCTCGACAAAACAGGTTGCTGTTATATAAAACTAATAAAGCACTTCATATGCCTACAACCCGTGCGCGGTAACTTGACACCTGCGAATGACGTCACAGCGATGTATTTGTACAGTGCGCAAACAAATCTATTATCAAACACGCAGGTCTCAAATTGCCGCGCATGGGTTATAAATTTCATATTTTCTAACATACCCGTAATAACTCTCTCAATTTTGCTTTGGAAATTCGAATCCTATTAACGACACCACTTTTTTCAGTGAAGTAAACAATAATATAATCTGCAGACTGTTTGCACACATACTTCGTACTTACATGTGGCTCTGCCGCCCTTCTACACTGCATCACGTGAAACGGAAGAGCCGCAGTAGCCTACAAACGCCTCGCGCCGACGGCCCGGTCGCTCGAACAGGTTCTGCTCCCAGCGAGAGAAAGCTATATCGTTTGCCTCAACTTTTTATTTGTTTATGCGCGTTTCCACCTCGCCTCGTACGTGAGAGCTTTATTGGTTCGGCTGGAGCGTGGTTCACGTGTCTAACAACTATACCGTCAGTACAGTGATCAGATAATAGTAAGTCAATCTCGAAGCTGGACGCAGCTGAGTGCCCTACACCTGACAGACTTCAGTGATGGTGTTATGAAAGGCTGTGGTGTGTGACCCCACCCGCATGACCAGAGTGGGAATTAAATGGAGAAGCCACTCAGGAGAGGTCTATATCTACCTGTGGACTAAGAGAGTGAGGCTTAGCGTATATTTTTGTATAGTAGGTGATTATTTCCAAATAGTATGAAATCTATGGATTCCTAACCATCATGCCCATATGATCTATGTTCATCAGTGGTCTGCAGTACGCTGATAATGAAGATGATAAAGTCAATATTAATTCACGTCCTGTTCCCTTTTAGGTACGCTCTAGGAAACTATTCACGTAACTTCATGCCTGTAATCCCCGAAGGGGTAGGCAGAGGAATGCAGAACATTACTTATCCTTACACGCCTGCCGCGTATCCTCCACATTTATCAATCTCTTCATACATTTTCGCCGGTTTCGGAGACTGGGTTCTCCCATCAGCCATCTGATTTCCGTGGTCATGACGTGTTCCATAGTTCCAAGTTCGATAGTTCTTATATGTGATGCAAGGGCCGGAAGGAATAGCAGTACATAGTTTTGTCTTTAACAATATTAGCTGCTTTCATAAATATTCACAAAAGCTGTACAGTAAAATGACATAATAACAAGGGCACCGGATTTAAATAATCACCAAGTTGAGATGATAACTTTGTACATAAATTAAAAAGAAAAGTAGAACAGAGCATAAATAAAAAAAAAAACATCCCTTCACTGGGCTGATGCGCCGCGAACCTTTAATCTCAAGACCTTCATAACGATATAAATGCAAATTTAATTACGATTCTATAAATACCCTGTAGTAATATTTATTTATTTGATAATCCAACAAGGTAACATAATATTTTAGTTTAACATAAAATAAAAAAATGAAAAAAAGCCAAAACGGATTACACTATTAGTTGATTGTAATATTTTAAAATTAATAATGAATTGAGTATGTGTGTATGAGAGCGTGTGCGTGCGTGTGCTATGAAGCTAGGGTTTGGTTCCAGTGTATGATAAGTTTACCAGTTGCCCTATGGTGGCACGCATAACACAGTTGGGGAAACTCGGGGAGAATACTACACTACAAAAGCGTAGTTTTATGTTATGTCAGACCTTATTTTCGTCCTCAATCCCTCTGTCGCGCACACAAACCACCCGCTATCTAATTAAATTACGATACGGCCTTTCCTCGAACCGAGCAGCCACTTTCAACGGCACCGGTTACATAAGACAGGTGGACGGCGCTTCCGGCCGCGTGAAAGGTGAGTTAATGAGATATAGATAATATTGTGTAGTGTTTTATATAAAAAAAACAATCGGTACATTACTGTATCGTTGCAAACACGATCGCTGATCGAGCGATGCCGGGTTCAAATTTCCGCATCGGGTAGGTACTATCAGATTTATCTAACTTAAAATTTGCGGTTAAAATTTCTATTAATGGCTTGGATATTATGCTTGGTGTGTATGGTAATAGGATCACCTCCTATTCCGATTTGAGATGTAAACGTATCCTGCCCATCTCTTCGGGAATTACTGTCGTTATACGTAGCTAAAGCGCTACATCTGCGCTCTAACAGTACTGGAGTGCAATAAGGCAGCCTGGAGTTACAAATGTCCTGCCTGCCGACCACATCGTGCGCGGCGTATCGGCGAGGGGTGTTGCCGGCTCGGGTCACGCGAACTGTACACCTCCATCAAATTTAGACGTTGTGTCTGTGTATCGGTAAATTATTATTCATCTGTCACTGATTTCTCTCGCTTCATTGTCATCTTGTCCGAAGATAGTGGGGTTGTAGATTTTAATATTGTCTTCTCATTCATGGCCATGTGTGTGTATGTTATAACAGTTTGGTAAAATTGTTTGGCTGCCTCGTTGGTCGTGTTGGTTGCAAGTGCGACTGCCGATCGGGAGGTCCCGGGTTCGATACCCGGGTCGGACGCTACAAAACTTTCTGCTAGAAAATCTAAATAGAACTCTCGTAGTGGTTCGGAGTCTGTATATGTGCCCGATGCAGGCAATAGGCTCACCACCTATTACATAGTGGGACGTAAATGTAACCGGTGAAACGTGGGAGTATTCTGCATTCCTTTGCCTACCTCTTCGGGGATTACAGGCGTGAAGTTACGTTTGGTAAAATCGTATTAGTATATATGAGTACTAAAATAATCATGGTAATGTCTTGTACTTTGTAAATATTATTTATGTCCAAGATGGCTTAAGTAATTTTGTTACAGGGAAATAGTGTTTAATAGTGGAAAAAAAGAAAATATGATAAAAAAGACATCAACAGTGTTAAACAGTCAATTTATTTAAAACAATTGTATATAATAATGCCAATATTTATTAGAGATTAGTAACTTACAAAAAACATTGTATGACTTTACAGAGTTGATCGTTTAAATCTATCAAGACGCTAGAATTATCTCTTGTACGTGTTCGAAATTTAAACAGTAAACGTATTTTATAGATTTTTTTTTCACAAGGTTACTTCACAAATAAGCATGTAAAATAAATATTCGAAAACGTCAAACGACGCGGGCGTGACATAGTCCGATATATTTTTAGGCTTTGTCTATTCTAGTCTAGCTCGGGCATATAGTTACGACCTTTAAGCATTTTTTACTTACATCGTTTACAGTCAACACGCACGTTTATAATCTTCGCTTAATATTGATCTTCAGTTATCAAGCCGTGCTGTCACGCCTGTAACACTCGAAGAGGTGGGCAGGTAGGAGTAGAAAAGTAGAGGCAGGCAGAGGAATGCAATAGGTACATTCCCACGTTCCATCCAGTTATGTTTACGTCCCACTATGGAATAACCTACACCGTCACCACTTGCGGGCATATTGCCATAAAACGGGCACAGGAACTACCTTAAAAAGGAATCACCTTGTATGTGTAAAATAAATTTAAAATGGCGTATATTAATATGAAAGGAACATACATACATAAATACATTACTTCACGCCAGGTGCCCTAAATATCCCGAAGCTCACACACCTGCCGCGCCTCCTCCACGTGTACAACCCTTTTCATATTGCATTTCATATTCCTTTCATATTGTTTCCCTGCAACGTTCAACACTAGCACGAACGGGCGCCGCTGAAATTTGCGCCGACCACGAGCGCGCGGGCCGACACTGTGCATTACTTAATGACGCATAAAGCCGCATACATACTGTAGTCGGTAACTACTTCCATGCACGTTCGACAAGATAAGGTGACGCTGAAAATGTTGCACGTTTACAATACTCAAATATATTTAGATTAATATTTACATTCGTATTTGTATTCATGTTAAGTGATTCTTTTCATGGCATTAAATCTTTTTTCGACAGATCGGAAACTCAAATAGTCAGATTGATTGTTATATATTAGATATTATGTTTATTTAATTTATGACTAAATTTATCTTAGACGTTTCTTCTTCATCTATTGAACGAGGAATCCAATGTAATATTATGTTATTTATATACATGAAATAAGTCTTTTGATTATGCGTAATAAGGTCCATAAAAAAATATCTACACTGTAGAACAATTTTGGTATATGACAATGGAAACACCACCTATTCCATAGTGGGACGTAAACGTGACTGGGGAAACGTGGGAGGGTATAACACTCCTCTGCCTAACCCTTCGGGAGTCACAGGCGTCATGTTACTTGGTCTAATACGGGAAAACAGTGAAACAATTTTTTTTTACTTGAAACAATTAACGACCAAAAAACATTTTAAATATTAATTCATTCGTCAGCTTGACTTCAGCTTCTAGTGTGCCAAGGGATTTATACCGGCGCGTTGCAGTGTGTTACAGGACGACTTCGCAAACGTTCAACGATGCGATGTAAGTTTTGCCCTCAAATCGGTTATCGCATCTCGCGCATCGGCGTGCCCGGCCTCGCTTTGCGTGGCGTTCGCGCTATTTCGTGTGCATTGTGAATGTGAAACGGTCGGAAATAGTTCCCTTCCTATTGTGATTCCGTTCGAGTGTTTTTTTTTGCTATCGCTTAATGTTTTTCTACAATACGCCGCGTGTAGCCGCGCGCTATTTTCGGGGAGCGTTGACGTGACTTCGTTTTTGCAGTGAGTCGTTTATGAATGTTTTCTTTGAGTACATCTATGCAATTAATATAGTTTGGTTACGGACGCATAAGAGCGAAAACTTGTGTACTGCACTCGACTGTCCTGCTCTTCGGGCATTACAGGCCTGATATACGTTTTTAAAGCTATTCTCCCAAACGACTAACATAATTTTGTTTGGTCATTGCATTGCGACTTTGGCGCATTTTATCAAGGTCACCTTAATAACCTTAATTATACAGCTCAATTATAGAACCTTCTTTCTCTAAAGGGCGTGGAGGGCTGTAGGTACAGCTAAACGTGAGCGAGATTGTCGTTTAGTTCATCCGGGAGTAACTTAGCATATTGAATAAAGTGATATTTTAGAATTTTTAGAAGAAGTAGTCATCGACGCTTCAGCCATCGTTTCATTTGCTCGCTAAAACCAAGCGTATGATGATCCGTGTGTGAGGTAAATTGTTTATTATTATCACTATAATCCTACTTAACGTTATAGGGTAGGTAGAAAGCACCAAACGCCAAATGTCTCTATCCTCACGAACCTGACGTGTGTCTATGTTCATCACTATTAACGTAATCGATACATTAACCATAAACATAATTAAATATGCCTGATTAATAAATCACTAATGATCAATACCGAATTGTAATTGTTCTCAAAACGCGATACGAATTATAACTTCACAACAACGGAGCACTATAAAGGTCAATCTGCAAGCAAACCGATTGATATCATCCGATAAGATATATATCAGATGAATTCGTGACGGTGACATTGTAGTGATCATGTGACATGTCAAAAGTCGCGTATCGCAGGCCCGCCGACGACGGAGCGCTTCGCGGCGGACCTGTGGACCTTTCACTTTCCGCGCTCCGAGTCCGTTGGGCGTGAACGTTTTTCTATCCTATTGCTTTTTTTAAAATCCGAATGTTGGTATGAACGATTGTCTCGTTGGTCGTGGTGGTTGCGAAACGATTGCCGGGAGGTCCCCCGGGTTCAATTCCCGGGTCGGGCAGTACTAAACTTTTCTAATTTAGATTTTTCATTAGTAGCTCGGAGACTGGATATGTGCCCGATGCGTGGCAATAGGCTCACCACCTGTTACATAGTGGGACGTAAACGTAACCGGTGAATCGTGGGAATATTCTGCATTCCTCTGCCTACCCTTTCGGTGATTACAGGCGTGAAATTACGTTATTTCATTGTTAATTAGAACAGTATCCGATTATTCTATTATTCCATAGTGGGACGTAAACGTAACCGGTGAATCTTGGGAGTGTTCTGCATTTTTCTTTCCTATTGTTTTTTTGTGTGATGTGACTATTTTTTTCTTGCATATTTTATTTAGACTGCAAAAGAGTCCATTGTGACCTACTAATGTTGTTTTATTTTAGAAAATTTATCAATGACTTTTTCTAACTAAAACTTGGTACAATAGTTGGATAGCATAGAATTACTTCTCTCAAGAATTAAATATGTTTTACTTAACAGTGCCTATTTCATTAGTTTGACCTTCGACATGTTCAGAGTTCAAATTATTTAATAATCATGCTCAGTCAAACAAAATTTTGTTAAGTTGTTATAGGAAAAAAAAACATATTTTTCTAAGTTATTTCTGAACTCAGTAACAATTACATCGCAACTGAAGTATTCCATTTGTAACATCAATAAATGTCGCGGGTGTGAAAATGTCGTGCTGCGTGCAACAGTGGGAACGGGGCGAGCTCCGCCGCCGCCCGAAGCGCCGGGCTTTTCGCAGAGGCTGACACGAAAGCGCGCCCGCGCCAAGCACTCTCGCCGCGAACGGAACGCCGCGCGCCGCGCCCGCGATCCCGGTCGGCGTCGCCCGACGGCCGACGATGTAAACGTACAGACACTCATTTGTTTTAATACATTTTATGTATGAAATAGATTATAATAAAATTAATACACGTTACAAGAAACAAAATAGGTCTATAATTTTTAAAAATGGAAGTAAATAATTGATTTATATTTGAAGTATTTCTGCCGATTTGTAAATTAACATACATATGTGTATGTACCTATTTGCAATTTAAATGTTAAAAAATGTTTTAAAGCAGTACTACTGATATCGAAACTAATATATGTATTCGTGTTCCTAATCAATTAGGTAGAAAATGACCCCTTAATTAAAAATAAAACGTGTTTTATTATTAAGTATAGATACCATTTCTATCGCTTTGAAAACCAATATCATTTAATATCAACTTGTACAAGGTCGTCCTTAATTAATTACAAAATATTAGCGACAATGACAAACTAAAATTGGTTAATGATAAAAATATTACGTAGTTCAAAGTTTCAGGTTATCATAAACAATACGTGCTTTATCCTGAATGATAATAATAAAATTAATTTGTTAATATAATTAGTTTTCTTGTCGTTGTCAAGTTCTTTAGACTCTGTATCCATTTTGTGTAGAATTTAAGACATGAGGGGTAGGGGTGGTGATGTCTGATGATGAAGGAGGGAGCGGTGATGGGTTAAGTGGAAGTGATGAACAGATCGTTGTCGTCTAATTGTTGTTGTTTCGTCACAAAAATGTCCTTCAGATCTGGTGGAGGTCACCAAAGGTGGCATCATAGAGGAGTGAATTTTAACAAAAGTAAAGTATTTGCTAAATAAGTATACATAACGAATATTTTCTAATAACTCACCTGGGGTCTAAGGGTTGGGGTCAAGTTCTGACAGTAATCTTATAAAATACACAATAATTCATTATCATTATCAGATTCAAGCATTTTATCGTTCAACTGTGGTTCAATCGTTCTCAGTATGAGAAGGGTTAAAGAGGCGTAGAGTACAAATATCTCCTCTCCCTTTATACACCTGATATGCAAATTCTACACTCGTGACAGTCTCCCTACATGGGTTCCGATTTCTGATTTATTTATTTACTATTTACACCTGCAAACGAGATACATTTTTTTGTATGAATACAAACTAAAAACAAATTTGATAAATAAACATTCACGATCTGAGCTGATGCTCTAAGCGTACCCCGTGAGGGTAATGGCGTGACGATATGTATGTATATAAACTAACCACACACCCACTAATTATCTCACATCAGTTTCGCGTCTGACCGTCCAGCCGGGCGGGCTCGTGGCGCTGAGCGGTCGCACTTGCCTGCGTGAAAGTCGCTCGACAATTGATAGGTTACGTAACCGCCTCGCTCGTGACGTCCGATATAACGAGATACGCGGCTGTCGAGAGCCGATGGCTAATATGTTTTATTACGTCCTGATACATCCGACACCGGTCGATGGGTTTGTATCGGGCAGCGCGATTGGTTTACTTGAAGAGAGTTTTAAATGTACAAGTATACCCAGATTTATATCGATAGATATATTTGATATTTGGTGTTTTTTGGCTACGGCGTAAGAGAATTGGCTTAATATTATAGTAATAATAATAATGACATTTTTTTAAATATCTTGGAAGGCAACAGGTTCTCTACCCACTGCACCAACTGGCCCGTCAAGTTAATACGGAACTTACTAATCAGGAACAATTTACTGTTGGTCCTGAATCGTCTCTCTGGATGAGAAGTGTTAAGGCGCTAGCGTACCACGCTGACCCATTGCAGATTGGCGGATTTCGCGAACGCGCCATACAGAACTGTGAGGTTCGCAGATATCCTCGTGACGTTTTCCTTCCCAGTTACCGCGACAAATATTTAACGGCCAATACGTACAAACTACATCCAAGAATAGTACGACAAAAAAGTCTTATTATTAAAGTGCTATTAAACAATATTCATTCAATAGTTTTTAAATATTCAGCCAAGTGAAATATATAAAATCATATATGTGGGAAAACAATATACTACGATTATTAGATATGTTAAGATTTAAAAGTTAAAATTTTTGTTTAATCTTGTTTTTGGTCTTATTTTGGATTTTAAATTGTTTTCTTTCATTTACACTGGCCGTATCTACTCTGAGTTGTCAAATTAAAAAATAATGGGACCAATGACAGATGGAATAGAGATAATATTAAAACTCTACACCGTTACTCAAAACGACCGTATCAAGTTGTTTAAAAATAAAATACACTGAAGTCTTACATACAAGTCTTCACGCCGGGTCTCTTACGGGGTGGACATCGAGCACCGGGAATTAAATATCTCTATCCCCGCCGACCTGCCACGCTGCAACATTCGTCGCTCTGTTCATACATGCTCGCCAGTTTCGGATACTTACTCCTCCATCAGCCACTATCTGGCTATTCGATCAACACAGGCGAGTCCTGGCCTCCCTTGACCTCGGCGTGCATAAACTTTCGATCGTATACGCTCAATGAAATCCTCATCGTTTCGATCTGTGACCATATATATTTTATATGGGTACTACATTGAAGATTACTTTGTGAAATGTATGACATACGGCCAATACTTTACTGTAATAGTGTTGCCATACGCGTTGTCCCACGGAGCTCTGTCTCGTGATGGACCGATGGTCACGTGTTTCCGGGATAATAAATTGATTTGTTCGCGACACACACAACTTGTGTGCACCGTTGTATGTTAGTTTGTCGTATGGTATTTTATATTTTTGTGCCACGAATATATTTGAAGGGATACAACCTAACCTAAGTTTTTGATTAAACAATATTAAAGGAGTACGAGCTATGTTGGACATAGGTACAATCGTTGTAACATTACTTCACGTCTGTAATCCCCCAACAAATTAGAAAAATCCCACAGTGGCCGACCCGGGAAGTGAACCCAGAACCTCCCGATCGGCGGTCGCGCTTGCAACCAACACGACCAACGAGGCAGTCAAATACGATTCGTGAATAATCTTGATTAGTCAAAATTCTTCTTCGTTGTTTCGTAAATAGCCTGTAATTTAAGAAGCGGTTAGTCAAGGCTTTCCGGCTATGTCCCTTGGCTGCCTGAAGGCAAACAGACAACAAACAATTCCTCAGGGTACACCATGGCTAGAAGTGAACTTAAACAAACTTAAGATGATGTTCAAATTTGGCATAAGGTAGCGTTCAAGTGTTACGTAATGCAATTTGAGGGCGGGGGGTCTTGTAAAATGTTACGATTCGTTTAATTGTGACCTAGAAATGTCTTGTTTATTTATTTTCGCAAACTAAGATATTTTAGGGACTTATCGGCACTTTACTTTAATGTATTTGTGACTTTTAGATAAAAATGATCATTTGAGTGTTACCTTTAGGTTACAGAAAAACGTTACGCCGCGTTACATAGGGGGGAGAGAGGGTGAAGAATCTTTAAAAATTTCGATACGTAATACTTGAACGCTAAACGTGGTCGTTTATATCAAAAAAGTACGTTAAAATTATCATTTAATTTATGAAAATCTCGTGTCCTTTTTATTTATTAACCAACATATTCGCTAGAAATAATTTAATGTCAGCTAGTGGATGGTATGAGTTATATAAAAAACCATCTTTGTATTATATAAAAATAAATTTTCACTTCCCGCTAAAATGACACAGCCCAGCCATGTCACTTCCGGCCGAGTGGCGTCCTCGTGTGGAGGCGACCGACGCTCGGCAACTGGGCGTCGACTCAACTGACATATAGATATTCATTGAGGTCAACGAGATTTCGACCATGGCGGGAACATGTGTAATTACTTCCTCCGAATGTACTTGCAGCCCCGTGTTGATGCGTTGAAGAGATTTCAGTAACAGTTAAACAGTATTTCACTCGCGATTTATTAGTCGTTTGTAATAATTTATCTTGCAGTCAACGTCTGGAAAGTGCGTGTGATTGAAATGTTTCGATAAATCAGTTGTTAGTATCATTCGAAATTTCATGTGTATCATAGACAATAATGTTTTTTTTTATATCTTACCCATTGGTATTGGACTAAACATTTTGGCAATATATTAGCTTTCTAAAAACTCCAGTTTCAATAAAGTTATGACCGCTTTTACATATTACTTGAAACCGTAGACGCATTTTAATTTCATTCATATTTCTCACATAACCACAGTGTTGACTATAAACTCATTAAATCGTTAATGAACTGATTAAATATGTTGTTTAAAATATTGTATTTCTATTTAAAAGAATACACAGGATTCCTTTGATAATTAGCAAAAGGTAAATCGGTCACCCGTTCTCCGCCGCGACCTCGCTGCAATCGGCGGGAGTTCACGAGGAAAGACCTCGTATAGGTTCGCAACTACGTAGTCGGGCCGGCCGGAAAAACGTGAGTAGAATGATCCGGCTAGAGCTTAATATTTGGTCCGTCACCCACAATTTACGTGAACCAAGGACATTAAACACAAAGTTGGCAACCTTAGATCATGTTAAACAAAGTGAAAACGTAACTTGCAGAACATTCCCACGATTCACCAGTTACGTTTACGTCCCACTGTGGAATTGGTGGTGAGCCTATTGCCATGAATCGGGCACATATCCATACTTCGAACCACTACTAGAAATTCTAAATTAGAAAATTTTGTACTGTTCGACCCGGGAATCAAACCCGGG
>DWEI01004520.1:0-11608 GCA_018245875.1 Mysoria ambigua
GTTATTTTTTATTTTTAATAAAAATATGTTTTTCCTAACACTCATGTATAGTACTGTGTTACTCAATAAAAATAGTATTCCAATTTTCAAAATACACGAAACGTTAATTATGTTTATTGTATAAAAAGTTCTTCAGTATATTATTATGTATATTCATGTATTAATTAAGATAACTGTATCAATTAAGATAATAAAAATTAGACTGTACTAATTAATTAATTATAATCTTGCATCAAAAATATGATTAAAAAATGAAAACGAAAGACATTGATGGCCTTATGTCGTAGGCGCTAAACATAAATATTGGCTCTGTTTTTTGTAATCATTAGCGGTAAAAAGCATGTTATACTCGTAAACTGTAGGATTTTCATGTAATTGTAGGATATTAATGTAATCCATTATTTTCTTTCTATCGCAAGTAAAATTCTAGAACTGTTTCGGACGTCCAGGCTCATGAGTTTCTCGGTACGAATGATTAAATTGTATCGTTACCTCATGGAACTACTTCGTACCTGATTTCCTGATCTGAATCTGGTCACAGACTGAAGAATAGCATTGACGTCTTAACTTATTGTGTATTTAGAAATTAACATTTCTAAATACACGCTTAAATAGATGATGTAGTATTCTGAGGCAGTGAAGAATTGAATTTTAAATTACCCAAGTTCTTAGACACAGATAGTAATTGCTTTCAAGATGGCAGAATTCACAGTACACGGTTTGCTCCACTTGTTTTCTTGTTTAAAAGCTATTAGCAGATATCACGGATATTAGGTGTTTTGTAGAGATGACTTTTACTATCAATGTCGTCACAGCTCCACGCGGCTGTTGTATGTAGGTTTTAATAAATATATTCAAAATTTACTGTATCCTGCTTTTTAGATCCATTGAAACCTCTGAGCCGGTTGTCGGGCCTATTGAACTCTGGTACGTAGATGCCATTCAAGAAATTTTGTATCCGAACGATCACTAACACCGGCTTCATAGACACTTCCTTTCGATATCGATATCAACCCGTGTATCATTCTACTGCTGGAACATGGTTCTCCTCTTAGAATGAGAGGGTTAAGGCTGTAGTCCACCACGCTGGCCACGTGCGGGTTGGCAGACTTCACACACCTTAGAGAACAATTTTTTTTCTGACTCATGGTATGCAGGTTTCCTCACGATTGTTTTCCTTCATCGTAATAGCAAGTGATATTCAAACTTAAAACGCACATTTTTTAAGAGGTGCACGCCTGGGATTTGAACCAGGTCTCCCGGAGTGAGAGGTCGAATTTCAAATCACTATACATATCTTCACGCTAAGTCTCTCACGGGGTAGGCGTTAAATGATTTATCTATTGGGAACTTTAACATAATTTTTGCATTCTAGTTCCATGCTACGGAATTTGTTTGTTGTTTTCCATTTACCATTACTCTAGCCTAGAGAGCATAGTGTAGCTGTCTTGAGCTGGCTGGAAGAAACTAGATGAAAAATTTGAAGACCGACTTAACCGAGCTCAGTGCAGTGCCTTGGAAGAGATCAGTGGACTATTGTCTATTCGTTATACAGAAGATAATAGTAGTCTCAGTCGGCAGAAAGACAGTCTACAAATAATACCACGTGAAACTAAAATTTATGTGTAGAGGAAGACACAGATCTAGTTACATGCTTAAGTTGTTACGCTTAGGAATACACATTAATGTGATATAAAATGAAGCAATTAGAAGCTCGTTTTATAATAAACGGATATTGATGGTTATCAAGAAATTATGTCATCAAGTTTTTTCGTTTCCGGACAATTCCCGGCTTCCTGTAAATTTAATAACTATTTGGTTTAAGGCGCTTAATTATGAGTGAGGGTAAAGGAGAAGGAAAATACGATTTGTTTTAATCGCCCACACCGAATAACATTTGTTTTACTCTTATATCGGGTGACCGCGATGAAATGATAGAGCCGCGATGTGACTTGTTAAATACACAACAACGTAGTGTCTAGGGCTGCTAGTATAAACAACTTTTTAACATTTTCCAATACTTGTGAATTAGCTAGACATAGAGAGAACATAGAGACAATCAGTAAAGTTCATGATTGAACATATTTGTTTCCTATCTTGACAATTATAGCGATGCTGGGGCCAAATTCAGTTTTAAAGAGTGAGGCATTGAGGTGATTACGAACTTGATTGACTAACTGTCAGTGTGGGCCCTGTGACTCGCGTGAGCCGGTAGTAGCTATATCACATTTCCGCTTGGGCCTCAAGTAATCATTAACAGCACTTTTATTGTGTTACTGAGTATTCTTATTCTAAAAAGTTAGTATGTCGTTTTCAACGCATCTGATATATTGGCTCCTGATTCCAAGGCTGCTAGGCTTTTTCCTAAATTATGGAACATAATAAGCAAGTAGTAGTGACAAAAGGTAGTTAACATTTGTAGCCTAATTCGAAAAAATAGGATAGATTAAAAATAGATGTGTTAACGTTAGTACGTTCAATTAGGGCAAATTGTTAATAAGGTGATTAGTGTGAAATTGAAGTGATGACTGTAGGAAGGGTGACTGTTATCATTCACCCCTAAAAACTCCACAATAGGAAACCGGTATTATGTTGATTACGGACTCCGATTCGTGCACGACGTGTGGGAATAGGTTGACCACCAATTTCAGGATGAGAAGTAAACCTTAAATGGGGAACGTGGGAATACTACACTATGTGTGGCTGTGGCTCTACCGAATCCTTCTGGGAAATACAGGCGTTAAGTTATATTAATACAATTATGTAGATATTATTACACATGTGTGTTAGTTTGGTTAGTGTTTGTTTACTTAATGCTATTAAAAAAAAAATAATTAGGCCTCGAAAATTATTGTCAGTCTATGGACCATGCACACCTCAGAACTAAATGTAGTGGCATATATACTTGTGAATTATATACTTTCTACCCCGATAATATTAGTACCGGTTTTGAGTTTTTTAGTACCGGTAGTCTTGACTTAACAAACAGTAAACAATTTTAATTATTGGGTGTTATAATAATGTTCTGAATTGAGAAAGCGGCTCGGCACACGTAGTCTAGGAGGCCTTCCGGCTGGGCGGACGATCCGGGCTGAGTCAGATAGGATGATCATCAATAATGATGTAAATTTGATCTAACGCTTTTACAATACAGGATTGGATTCACAGTTGAATTTCATCAGAACGCATTCACATAATTAAATTGTAAATTATAGACTAATTTACGACCCGACGATTAATTGTTAGTATTGCTATAATTAATAAGAATCTTAACTTAAAATGTCAATTTACACCTGTAGAGTAAAAGATTTTGATGTTTTAATCAGAAGAGATAAGTTTGAAATTCCCACGATGACACGAAAACGAACTCTACATAATCATAAAGACAATTGTATAAATGAGCAGAGAAACATGAACATAAATAAGTAAATTCGTTTCCAAATAAGATTTTATTATGCAATCAATTTGACATTTTTTTTCTCTCTCCGATAAAATTATCCTTAAAACATATGTTCGGTATGCGACAGAGTTTATTATTGGGGAGGGTCGTAATTTCGTTTGTGGAATGACTCTACATGGTCATTAATTAACCCCCTATAGGCTCTTCTCCATAAAGGCATCGTTTTACTGCGGCGCGATACCATCGGGCCGTGGCCCGCGACAGATAGGCCTATTTCAAAATCTTGTTTTGTCCGTGGTTAATAAATGTTACGTTTCATGTGTTATGATTTAGTCGAGAAAATTAAAGAGTCTATATTCTAATTTGCATTATCATTTGCCGAAGTTCCACGGCCTCCCTGCGGCAAATTGGCAGCAGCATTTAATGGCATATTGCAGAATATTTAATCTGTTACATTTCGGCTTTTAGAAAATTGTCGTGGCTCAAGACTTTCATGATTTTAAATCAGTAATCATATTTAAAATTCATAGTCAATTCACCTGTGACTGATTTCATTTCTACTGTCAGACAACTGATATTTTTATGTTGTAGTGAGTACTTAAAATGAAGGCGACCGCTTGACCTTTACTAACCTCTATTAACGTAATGAAATTTAATTATGTAGACGAATTTATTAATAAATTAATCGGTACTGTGGAGTTCAGTGTATTTTTATACGGGTATAAATTATAGCAACTCAGTCCTTTTTGGTGGTAATGCCTTCCCTGTCCAGTGCTAGGCCGGGCACCTCCAATAGGCACTTTTTGTAGGCAACACTTCTTCGACTTCATTTTCAAACCTTCACAGCCGTCCGTTTATAAATGGCCTAGCTAACGAGTTATGATTCTACTATACGCAGTATCAGAGAAAACGATAAACGACACGTTATTAATTGCAGGGTAAATGTAATGTGCAGGGTAAGTGACGAATTGATCGAAAGTGATGAAAAAAATATATGTATGCCAATTTAGACCATAAAAACCATTTACATTTGAGATTTTAATTTCATTCCTTGCTCGATCATAGATTTTAAGTATATTTCCAAACGTTCAATAGTAGTGTTTTACTATCCAATATATTTTTATCTCTTTATCAACATAGTTAAAATAAATAAGTTGCAAAACAACTCAACAAAATACAACGACTTATTTTTACAGAGGTTATAACAATATATAAATTGCGAAAATATATAAACGTTGAAGACGCCACATTAACCTCGTCTAAGACAGGTCATGAGAACATGAAAACGCAAGCGTTAAGTGCGAGCATAGTCGGAATATTTTATGAAATCACGTCACTAATAGTGCGGTGATTCGTGCCATTATCGCGCTGGGGTAATCTGTCGATAAATCTTGTGTTTTACAGCTGGTGTTGTTCGATAAAGATCGCGGACGCCACGTGGGGTATTAGGGATGAGTTGGTGTCGATATTCCATTTTCGAATACCCTTTTCAGTGTGTATAAAATATATGATGTTTTGCTGTTACATGTGTGGGTTTAGAATTTAAGATGTCTAAATTTGTTATTATGGGTGAACTTTATTATTTTACTAATTTTAAAACGCTTATAAATTATTTTATAATGTTAAAATAATGTTTATTCCACGTTGTTCTATAGTCTTTGAAATAAAAGAAGAAAACCGAAAATCTAAAGATTATATTTGAGCGATTCTTTATAAGTTTCTATAATAAACATTGTTAAGATATCGTGAGACGTTTGACATATTGAATCAAATTTTTATACATAGGACTATCTTACAAATTTATAGGGTAATACAAATTATTTTTAGTCCTCATAATGACGTAAAATCTAGGTTGATGATTAATAGGTGAACGGACGCAAAACTGGCGAGTGTCGTAGAAATACAGCGCAAACTCAGAAATTAACGATTTTTACGCCAAAGTTGACAAACGTGCCTATTTGGCGTACAGCCAGCAACGGCGATAAAAACAAAATGTTTTTCGGTATAATGTAGGTTTGTGTTATTTTAAACGAAATATATTCTATTTGTGATGCTTTTTCTTTCGTTATTTTTAACGCGACTTCTATCCTATAGTTCCAAGACTTAGTAACATGGCCTCCATTCACTATTAAGATTGCTTCTTACTATGACACAACGTATAAGGTTAATCGTGTGTTGTGAAAATGGAAAAAGATATACCAAACAACTGGACTGTGTTATTTTCCAATTGATAGTATTGCAATAAATAGTGTTCATAAAATTTGAGCAAACGAATTATTATTCCATGTCAACCCTTTTATAATACCAGTGTCCGATATGTCCCCTTCCGGAAGAGATAATATCGTTTGCACATACTTAAATTGAAGAATCTAAGACATTTCAGCACTGACTAATGACTAATCTTTCATATAATGAAAACACTCTATTTAGCTGTTTGTGATTGAAACGAGTTAAATATAAGGATATTAAAAAATACATTTAATGGTTACAACAATTACATCTGAATTGGTGTGGAACAATGAAAGAACAAAAAATGAAATAGTGACACGGTATTATTATACCATATTATCATTATTAAAGCCTAACTACATCGTTGGTCGTGTTGGTTGCAAGTGCGACTGCCGAACGGGAGCTCCTGGGTCAAATTCCCGGGTCGGGCACTTTAGGATTTTTATATTTAAGACCGTGGTACGTGGTACGGAGTCTGTATTTGTGCCGGGTGTATGGCAATAGGACATAAACTTAATTGGTGAAACGTGGAAATGTACTATATTTGTCTGCCTACCTCTACCCCAAAAATACAGGCGTGAAGCTACCTGAAGTGACTTGAAGAATTATGTTTATATTAAAATTTATTGAATAATTATATTTTTACTTAAACATATCGATATATTCAGCTACGTCACTGCCAACCCGTCAACTCCATATATCAGGCAGGCCTCCCTCGCGATCGTGTCGATGATAAAAATTACTTAAAACACCAAACATTTAACATCTTGCCCCCTTACGACCCTTCTTTGTCCCTCTCCCACTTCTAATCTACAATACAATAGAATGGGAAAGCTGTATAAAGCACAGTTACTTTATAAGCATTATACACTTTATAAGTATGTAGCAAAGCGCAGTTTGGATTGTCCCGTGGACAATATAGTAAATCTTTTGTTGTCTTGTCAGTGATCGCAGTAATACTTCAAAGCACGTGATGGTATTTTCGGTACAATAAAAATATGGAAATTGATTACTGCGACCCATTCAAGATCTTGTGTTTATGATAAGCCAGGTACAAAAATGATTAATAATACCATTTGTTTCAACTTAATAAAGATATCTGGTGAAAATCTTTACAATAGTTTTCTGTTTACATTTAAGAGTTTTTTACTTATTACTTATTTTTCGTTGCAGGTACACCAACAATCTTGACAAACTAAAATGAAAAAGAAGAGAAAAACAAAATCGAAGTGTAAATAATTTTCAATTAAAATCAAACAGCATTTATATTTAAAAAATATTAATTATTCTCTAAATATATGTACGTAACCAGACAGGGACTGGGTGACAGTGTTTCTAAAAGGATTTAAAAAAATCTGACGAAAGTACAAATATTAAATATTAAATTTTAACGGAACGCATAAAAACATCTCACATCAATTCAAAAACAAACTTCGGGTCTTTTCAAAATTCGAACACAAATAAGTAATCGACGTTTAAGGTGACTGCTTTTGTTTGAACATTTTTGGGACTGCTGCCTTTGACTGTTTATTTAGCTGCCTTTAAGAGGATTTAAAAACAAAACAGTGAAAGAATAAACAAGACTCCAAGGCATTTACCGTAAAGACTACCATTACAGATTAAAAAGAAAAAAATAAACAAAAGCTCGCGCAATCTGATTTCAAAAGTTATAATCTAAAGCACGCCATTCATTACCCGGAGTGTTGGTAGGCGCCAGTGCTCTAAATTTCTTGTGTGTGAATTTTCATTGTGGTATCAAAGTGGCCGGAGACGAGCACTTGGACATGTTGGGGGGCCCCGAATGGGGACAGCGGGAGGCCACCCCCCCTAGAGATGCCCCCCTGCCGAGTTTTGGCTTTACACAGGAGCAAGTGGCGTGCGTATGCGAGGTGAGCAATTTAATTTTGTCTTTTGATCGTGTGTGGCAGGTTTTAGATGGACGATTATAACTGTGGGTGCTAATAGTCTTTGAGAGCTGTAAAATGATATATGACGCTTAAAACAAAATAATATAAGTAATATTTTTATGAAATCGTCACAAATACTTGTTTAATATTTTGATGTTCCTTGTGTAGGTACTCTTGTGTAACTGTGACAAAGCTGGCGAAGTAATTTGTGAAACAATCTAAGCCACTAGAAAGAAGTCCCACTACAGACCATAAATATATTTACTGCAGACTGGACATTATATCCGCAATATGATTTGATTAATAATCTTTTGGAAACCTATTCAATAGTTTTTAATTTATCTTGATGAGTAAGCGCACAGGAATCAGTTTATGTATACGCCGATGTTAGAAACTTCAATTTAGGTATGGTTCTGTAACATTGTAACTGTTTTTGTCCGGTTAGTTTCAGGTTTGAGTTTCAGTCCAGTTGTAGCAGGCAGACGCACTAACCAATCTGTGTACCAGGAATAGCATGCCGCAATTTGATTTGGGGGAAAATTTCGTTCCTATTTACAATTATTGCAAATTAGTTAGATACTACAATTTCACACTGTAGATATAACTGATTGCAGGAATGTGAGTAAGATAAACCTGTTCTAGCATTGCGATTGGTCAATACTTAGTATAATTACAATATGAGATCGTTGACATGTTGTGACAACCTTGTTCGTAGGTTGCTCGAACGCTTAGGTATCATAAAATAATTTAAATGTAAAAATATCCTTTTTTGTAATGTGCTAAATTCTAATTCACATGGAATCACAATCTGCATTTCTATCCAGGAGGGTTTACTTGAGAGGACCTTAAGGTAACAGAAACATGCTATACCGAGTACCAGTCACGTGGTGTCGATGAGGTGTAGTGAACATGGCATCACGGCAGCCATTATATTGTTGATTCCTTTTCTCTTGTCTATGAATTTACTGTCATTTTAATGTATATATTATAACGTTTTGTTCTTTAAATTATTTTTTATGTTACATAATTGTCCATATTTGAGTTTCTTTCTGATAGGTATACCTTATTTCTGACTACAATAACAGTTGTCTTTTCATCCATAACGTTGAATTTAAAGAGAACTGATTAGTATTCTAAATATACAATACTATTAATATAAAATATTAGTAATATTTTGCAACAACTAACATAGGGCAGTCTGATCCCAAACTAGTAACTGAAAACCGGAAGCCAGGCAGCTGACATATTCTATTTAGATACGTGGGTTCCATGACACATCATATAAAATACTCTTGCTCGTCACACAAATAATTGTCTTGATGCGGAATTGATGCACTATGCTTAGCAGTCAGGGTCACTGACTGAACTCGCGATACAATAACCTATGGAGACGATTCGTATACTTGCGTATTTTAGATAGTCATGTATCAGATGTTTCTTAAACTTATGTTTTTTTTTATCTTAACAATAGAAAAACGTAAGGAAAGTGGTATCGTGGGTTCTTTTACGGGTCGTCTTGTCCCAAATAGATTTATAATTTATGCTATAAAATTATACCTAGAACAAATTATAGATTTGTAAGGCGACAATGAAAGTTTACTTTGATAGAATCATATAAAATGACATAAAAAGATATATATATTAATCGGACAAATAATATTCGTTATACAATATATTGAAAAAATACAACTCTCAAAATATAAGGAACATGAGAACGACGTCTCACCTATTTTGTTATAGTTCCCACCGTGGAATAAGGGTTGAGCCTATTGCCATACACCAGGCCCAAGTCCAGTCCCTGATATACTAATAGGAAAATCAATTCAGTCAATCCTACTTAATTGACACGAAGATTCAACCCAGGGCTTCATACTCAGCAGTCCAGCTTGCTACCAAACCGACGAGGCAGTCAATGAAAAACGGACCTAGCCGAGCGTAACAGTGCGATCGAGCTGCATTCTAATTCAGTTTGTAATTGTTATGACTACACAGGGCTAAGACCTAAACAATGGTCCAATTTGCCAGGTTGTATCGTAACTTGATCTACGTTCCAGTAATGCCGATTTTGCAGAACCGCATATAAATACTATTGTGGTTCATATGCAATTAAATAAAAACATTTTAAGTACATCGACACATATGAAAATATTTTAAGTATCAATTTGCTATCTGTATGATAGTACAATGTCTCGCAACTGGCATATATCTTATAATCCAGTGTTTGTAATTATTGAACATTTTATGTTGCCGTCTAAAGTTGCCGCAGTAAGCGTCGCCAGGTGTATGTTCTGCTTTGATTCCACGCAGATTGTTCGAAGGTATCCAGTGGTATCATAAGTTCGTGGAACTGTTAGATCTCCAAAGTAGTACTATGTGTTCCGTGTGGTATATACTACATCTTCAACAGTTTTGTGGCTCCCCACATAGTCACGGAACATTTTTCGTGGTCACACAAGCCGCGTGCAATTTCACAGACTTATGATGTACCTAATGATAACTAAGAAACCTAACGCGTTATACAAATGACGGTGTTATGTTGCGTTTGTTAATATGTTTTTCAATCAAAAGCTTCATCTAAGATCGAACTTAATGTAGCTTAATTCAACAATACGTTTGTTACTTAACAACTGTATGACGGGTTTTGAGTCGATATCAACCCTTCTATCGTTCCACTGCTGGAACATGGGTCTCCTCTTAGAATGAGAGGGTAAGGCCGTAGTCCGCCACGCTACGGTTACGAGTTTTTACGGTTTTGAGTATTCCTAAAAATCATTCACTTTATATAATATTATAGTCCATTTTTATAACTTCCAACATATTAGTGGACAATGCATCCAGTCGAGAAAATTTTCGTAGAAGTAATGTCTAATAGATTTTCGGCATCGCTCAGTTGGATGTCCAGCACATTTGAGTGAATTGCAGTGCGTTGCTAAAAATTTTATAAAGCGAATTGCTTTTGTATATAAAAATGTTTTGTAAATAGTACAGTGTTTTAACAAATGGAGTGCTGGTTCGAGTAGGGCTTCGACGGTCGCTAGCCGGATATCCGGTTACGGAGGGCGGCCTCAGAAATAGGGATGACGGCGCCTCGGGAGCGTAGGCATTTGTAGGTATATATTTTGTGTTTATAGTAATTTTATACGGGTTCAGCAGAGTTGTTACAGTTCAAATTATTCAAATTCATATCCTAAGTTATGGCCGGTTAGAATAGCATATATCTTTTTTGAATGAACTTTTTTTCTGTAAACAAAGTATATTCTTACCTCGTGAAACTTGTCAGGTGTTTGAAACGTTTTACGGGGCCGTATCGTTCGAAAATCTTCAAAAATCATTAGTCTTGCTAATGCTCATAGTCACTCAATCATTGCTCATAGTCGAAAGTTATCACTAATTTTTTTTTAACTTACTTAGTTACCACTTTTAGTTTTTTTTTAATTAATTAAAGCCACCATTTAGTTTTTTTTTAATTAATTAAAGCTTCAAGGAGGATCGACCGCATGCCGTTATGAATGTAATACATTCATAGAGGTAGTAGTAGAATTAATGGGTGACGCCAGTAACATGTTATCATTTAAATTTTTATTACATTTTATACGTTATTATTGTTATTAAGTTTTAGTACACCTAAATCTAACTTTTCAGTAACATTTTGTAAATTACATTTAAGTGTTTTTGTCGATTTGTAATCTCTACTAATAAATATTATAAAGGCAAAAGTAACTATGTCTGTCTATCTCTTTTTCATGCCTAAACCACAGAACCGATTTGGATAAAATTTTGTACCAGGGAAAGGACATAGGATAGTTTTTATCCCACAAATTCCACCTGTAATAAATATTTGGAAGAACAGAAAAAAAAAGATATTTCGAATCCCGGTCAGAATACTGCATGGTTTCTTTATCACGAGATGAGAGTAACTGGCCTAACTAGCCCAAAAGACTAACTATAAGGAGTGGGTAATTTTCCAGGAATGTGATTACTAGTAAGTAAATTCTAGCAGTGATAGCCTAGTGGTTTGAAATTAGACCTCTCACTCCGGGAGACCGGGTTCAAATCTCTGGCGCGCACCTCT
>DWEI01004521.1:0-11608 GCA_018245875.1 Mysoria ambigua
TAATGAATAGTTTATTAATCATACAAACTTACCAAATATAAAATATTATTACTTTGATAACTATAAGTCTTTTTTTTAATTCGCAATATGGAGTCCCTGGGTCTCCACCTTACAATGAACGTAATTTTTAGTTACCCTACAAATTGAGGGTTAAAGCAAAAAATTGGGTTTTTTTTATTATTAGAACTTAAAGAGTTTAAATAAGTCAACCAAGATTTGAACAGTGTAATTAACGTCTAAACTGGCTCGTCCGTCCTGCGCCGCCGCCCGCTGCATGGAATGTATCTTGTCTCCTATCACCCTGTATATATATGACATACTACGTATGAATAAGTATAGTAATTTATAAGAATATATAATAATTTGGCATCGTCTATTAAGCAACAACATCAATTAAACATACATCTATTTAAGCAACAGGACTAAGACTAAATGTAATATTCTAATTATTCAGAAGCCAAACATCGATACATCGATCACTAGCACAACACTAACTTTGGCATCGAAACACATACAATACGCAATACAGTTATAATAGTAATAAATGATTTCTTTATATAAATCAAACGCTAGTACAAGATTGACTAGTTAGTGCAATGGTATGCAGTCCAGAGTGTTGAACCTGAGGCCGTGGGTTCGATGTCCAGCCGAGTCTACTAATCGTGCGCCGAGTTATGACTTGATACGTTGCCCCGTCACCGCAGTATAAGGCTGTGCCCACTCCGAGATCAGATGCCATGTAATACATTTTTGTATTCCAAAAAATACCAAAAGTTGCCATTAAAATGTAAACGGAAGTCTGCTTTAACCAACATACCAATGACTGAAATTGATAGTCAAAAGTATCCACCAAATGTCGCCATAGCTCGGACCACCCAGTTTCGAAGATATAACATTTGTTTGTCAATGTAACGACAAGAACATTCAAAAGTCACAATAAGATCGATTATTTATTTATTGTTTGATATTTGCTGAATCTAGTCGATAGATGTGCGCCTCCCCGCCGGCGCGCCCGCCCGCCCCTACTGCTGGCAGCGGGCGGAGCCCGGCCCCGGCGCCCGCGGGCAGCGCGCGGGCTCCCCGGGGACGCTGGCAGCTGTCTGCAAACGAACCTCTTATTGTTTCGTTATTTATTTATAAAACCTCCAGATTCACGAAATACATCTGACGTGTTTTCGGGCGTGTACAGTTTAAGACTCTGCAAAGCAAAGGTGAATTGGCCTTTTGTGGATATCATATAATAAAAGTGACTTACAGACAGGATAAAAAATTCAACAAATTAGTGCACTAAAAATGAACGCGAGGACAGATTCTATCAGATAGGATATCCCTCACGAGAGCGGCGACAGCAACCGTCGCGTGGAGACTCGGGTATAGTGAGTGTTCTCGTTGCGCGGAGTGACGCGGACCACGTGGGTCCAGCGGGGCCGGCCACGGCCGTCAAGCTTTGCCATCCCGACATGAAACCTGTGCCCCATCATTGTGAAGAAAGGACTGATCGTACGTAATTCTGGTCCACTACGGACACGTCACCTGGCCCTCGCCGCGCGCGTGACCCGCCCCGGACGCGGCGCTGGCGGGGCGCTGCTGTCGGCCCTCGGCGCCCTGGCCCTCGCTGGCGCCGCTGGGCTTCCTGCGGGCGCTCGCGTGGCCCTCCTCCTGGCCCCTCCTGGCCCTCCGTTCCTCAATCTCCTCCTTGGTCTGTCTCGCGGCGTTCTCTCGGATGATCTGGTCCGCGCGCAGCCTCAGTATCTTCTCCGCCTCCTTGTGGTGCTTCAGGGCGGCGTCCAGGTCCGTCTTGGACAGGGCGAACAGGCTCGAGTAGCCGCGGGATCTGGTGCGAACATTTTAACGTACACCTTATCACGGCATTTAAAGTTCTTAAAATTGAATGTTACATGAAAAACTGGCGCCCAACAAGAGTTTGTAGCGCCCCTCGTTGGGCGCCAGTTGTAACACCGTCCATTTCCTGGCTACCGTACATCACTTACCGCACAGTGGCCGTGCGGCGCCGCAGCCCGCCGAGGCCGAGCAGGCTGACCTCGCCGAACACGGAGCCCTCGCGCAGCGTGGCCACCACTTCGCGGTCGTCCTGGGACATTACCTGTACAATTCGCCGACTAATTAATTGTGAACCATCGGCCATCGGACGAGATAACTTATTTTTGCAGTATTCAATAAAATTCATTTTTTCAGTACAACGATATAACCAACTGTACATTTATTCATCTATCTATTCATTTTTCCCTTCTTTCATTCATTTCTTTAATCACTCAGCACTATTTATCGCTAAACAAAAGGCGGAATTAATGTATCAATACGCTTATCAGACTACTTCGGGAATACCTAAAGAAACCCGAATAAAAAATAGTGGAAATCGTATTGTATTAGAGCCACATGAAGCTAAAGGACGTCCAACTCACGTGGCACTCGCCGTTCTTGACGATGTACATCTGGTGGCCGACGTCGCCGCGGCGCACCACGGCGTCGCCGGGCAGGCAGGCCAGCGGGCGCAGCTGCAGCACCAGGTCGCGCAGCAGCGAGCGCGAGCAGTCGCGGAACAGCTGCACCTGGCGACGCGCGCGACTACGTGTCCACTGGCCGCAGCCAAGGCTCGCGGCCGTCTATTTGTTATTGTTACCCAGAGAGCCCCCACCTTGCTCAGCGTGGACATGTGCACTTCGAGAGCCACGTCCAGCTTCATGTTGTACGGCAGAGAGTTCAGGATCCTCGGCTCGTCTGAAAATGTTAAATGTTAACATTCTCCTAGGCGTATCGTTATCACTATCATCACCGGCTCGTTTCCGTCCACTGCTGGACATGGGCTGCTTCGGGAGCACACCCCTGAAGTCGATCTTCAGCTCTTCGTATCATTCACTCATTTACTTCACAAGCATAACAATAAGCAAAAACGATGCAAGCGACGAGAGGGAAGACCTCGGTGGCTGGGAGGGAGCAGAGGGACAGTGAAGCTGCCTCACCGAAGCACCGCTGCTGGGTCCAGGTGTAGTTGAACCAGGAGGTGACGCGGCGCTGCAGGTGCGCCGGCATGTTGAGGCGCCGCAAGTAGCGCGACGAGCAGTCCAGCTTCTTCTTGTACTCCGTCTGCGCCGGGCGACAACGATTACTTAGGTCGTCCAAGAATTCGTCTCCGGCCCCCCGCCTCAATGTATAAAAATACACTTTTTGAGTCCTATACCACGTACAAAAAACAATATTACTTTTAAAACCTTATTTTTTAGGAAAAGAATAAATAGGCAAGGTACAAAAAAATGTTAACTTAGCATCACGTCTGTACCTCCCCGAAGAGGTAGCCAGATGCTCGTAGGTGACTCCTACGCTTACGTACCATCGTAGAACAGGCTGTGAGCCTACTGCCACACTCCGGGCGCGAGTCCAGACTCCGAGCCACTATTACATATTTCAAATTACAAAAACCCAGCAGAACTGAACCCAGGCTGTCTCCCTCGGCAGTAGCGCCTATTCATTTGTTCAACTGAATAGTATAATAATTTTTATATATAAAATGTTAAAAGTCAACCATATCTTGTCTGGAGAACATTTGAAGATATTTGTGAATATTGTAATAATTGAAGATAAATAGTATCAAAAAAATATCAACATACATACACATTTTCTCGCCAGGTCCCTTACGGGTATGGCAGGCAGGCCGGGAGCACCGATTGCTAAATGTCACGATCTTCACAGACCTGACGTGCCTCTTCCACGTCAACCAACGGTTAATGAATACCAAATGGAAAGCATAGACTAATAACAGTCTCATAATTACTTCTTGTTATTCGTATGAGCCCTGGCCGCAGCGCGAGAAACTGGTCTTACCAACATGCGATGCCCAGCGCAGAGACTATGGGCACAACCAGCAGCGGACTGCATTAGGCTGATCATGATGATAGGTGTGTGACTGTTGCCTACTGCTCACCTTGACCCTGGTGGCGGTGGCGAAGATGTCCCGGATCTGGCCGATGAGCAGCGCGAACACGAACACCCCCATGAGCCACGCCACCGTCATGTACATGTACTCTACCAGCGTCTCCGGCTTCGGGTTCTTTCCTGATGTCACAAATTCCCATACATATTCCAATCATTCTTATTTTCTTGCTCACCCATTTCATAGCGCATACTTCGTTGCAACTGTAATTAGTATTGATAGCAACGAAAAAAATTGCAATAAAGATGGAACAGTATAAAACAAATCTAGATTACAATTAAACAATGAAACTAATTTTAATTAATTCACTGCGACACAATCAAGCGACACATTTAATTTGACAGGAGCGAGAGCAGCGCGCGATGCGCCCGCACCGATGGAGGTGGCCGTCTTGGTGGCGAAGTAGAAGCTGCGCACGTAGGCGTTGCCGCGGCCGTCGTACACCCAGCCGTTGCTGCCCAGCCCGATGTGCGCGCTCGCGGCGTAGTACGCGCACGCGTTCAGGTGTATCAAGTAGAAGATGTAGAACAGCGTTTTGCCGATCCTCACCTGGAACCACCGAGCCTCGAACCATTCCAATCGCATACAGTCATCGAGAATATAAAATACAAAGAGAATATGACAAATATAAAGAAGACGTTACAAAAAGCAAGGACTAAAAGAGTAGAAAAAACAGTATACAATTCAACTTAAATTGGTCTCAACCTGAAAAGTCTTGTTCAGAAAAAGTTGTACGTTAGTTACCGATCTTTTTAAACCGTGTACGATAACCGATCTCATGAACAATATCGCTCACCGCGTAAGGCGACGATAACACCCGGTCCATCGCCTGGTGGAACTCCCAGAACGTCTGTAGCTTCAGTATACGCGGGAAACGGAGAATCACCATTTGCGGGCCGAAGTAGATGTACAGCAGGTCCAGCGGTGTAAGAGATATGAGATCAAACTGTAACAAAACGAAATGATAAATCTTTTGTACAGAATTCTCGTAGAAATATATTACCTAATATACTGTTCAGTGAGATAAGATTCTATTTTGATAATCATTTTTGTTAAAGATATAATAAGATAATAACAAATCATACAGAAATGAATACTTTTACGTCTTTCCATAGTAACAAACTAATTTATTTGTGGGTATTGTTACATAGCCCTAAGGTCCAGAACCTAATTATTTTCTCAAACTACCCTCAATAAGTGTATCATTCTCATTACTTTTTGAACAACCGTCAAATGTCGATAGAAAACGAAAAATCTACCAAGGGATCTGAAAATTATGTTTTCTCTATTATAAATTTGATTACTTTCTTTGTAAATGACTTCTTTCTGGTTAAGCATTTACAAATACGAACAAAATATCGTATAAATTATGACAAATAGTAACTATATTAAATATATGCACGCAAAATACTGGCTTGGCATGTCGTGTATGGGGAGAACTCACCCTGTGTTGAAGCTTCTTCATATAGTTGCGCCTGGTCTCGCACGGGTCGCTGACCCAGAAGCCCTCGTGCAGGAACATGAGCCTCGGCTTCACTACCACCAAGTCGACGACGTAGACGAGGTCGCACAGGCAGTCCGCCGCCAGCCACCACGGCCAGTTGCGCGGCGTCTGGTACGGGAAGGCCGCGCGCAGCGGGATCGCCCACGCGTTGTAGCCGTAGCAGAACGTCACCAGCAGCAGCCACGCGATGTACACGCGGCCTGCGGGCGACCATTTTAGAACAGCCGATCACGCTCCGAAACACCATCAGGGTTAGGCCCCTGTAGGGTCGCATGGCTTTTTTGGCGAATGATGAATTTGTATGGATTTGTATTTGATTGACATATTTGAGAGGATGAATGTGTTGTTGATATGTGACTGTGAAGTGACGTGAACTGAAGTGAAATTAGATTGATTTAAATAGTAACTATGGATTCCCATAACTTAAAATTCAATTTTAATACAGTTAATCGATAATTATATTTTTGTTCGTGAAATAATGTTGCTCCAGACCTGTGTTAGTAAAATATGTATTATAATTAATGAAATATACTTCCAAAAGCCAAAGTAAAAGTACTAAGTCTTTTCATTTAAAATTGCTTAGTCACCATAAACATTACAGGAGTTACATTAAGAGAGTCCCAAGCGCAAATTGGCGCCCAGCTGATGCTCCCTATTAAGATAATCAATTGGCTATCAATTAAAGAGCCTTTGTGTGTCTTAGAAGAACGATACTAGGAAAATTACTACAGAACATTAACTTAAATGATTAAAGTTTTATAGTGCTTTGAGAAATTAACAGTTGTTTAACAATTTAACAATTTTCTTTTGTACCAAAGTGGAACAATTACCAATAAGCACTTGGTGTGGTGTCGTAAACGCGAAAGTCAGATTTCTTACACAAAGTCATACATCATAGCACACACGTACTTGATACGTTGAAATCGGTGTTCTTCATCCAGAAATCTGCATTCATTCAACCTACTATGTCCTGGCGTTCAGATGCAGTTCAGATGAAAAATGTGCCTAGCTAGTGAACCCGAATTCCCTAAATAGTTTAATGAACGGTCTTGAAGTATTTGAAATTTGTTGTGAACAAAATATTTGAAGTGCACCACTCACCTTGAGGATCGATGCGGGGAATTATGAAATCCAACAATTTCGGTTTGTAGCCCATGCCATTGTTGTTCCTGGCGGGGGAACTTGGCACTGGACTTTGGGGAGTCTCGATCACGGGCGATTCCTCATCCCCAAAGTCCGGATTCCTAAAAACAAGGCCCATACAAAATTTTCCACCCACTCTGTCCGCCACTATTCAACTTATTTTTCATAATTAATGAATGAACAAAAAACTCAGCAATAGATTCCACGAAAACCTACTTCTTCAATGAGTTCGATCTGGATTTGGGACTCTTCAAATCCCTCAGCTCTGTGGTGGGCTCGTAATCTTCGTTCAGGATTTCCTGGGAGAGCGGTGGGCTGTACGCGAAGAGCCTAACTTTTTGGATACCGATTATCACCCTAAAACATGACCAAACGCCACATGAATAAACACGGAGTATGCCAGTGAAGTACTAAACGATGTGGTTGGTTTCATACCCTCTGTCCTGTACTTCAGAATCATCCTTGATATTGACCTTCGATTCGGCATTTGAATTTGTTTTACCCAACCTGTAAAGATGAGGGAAGAGAAGAATTTACTATAACAAATATAAAACAGAAAGACGCGATGATATGACATTTCATTACATACATTTAATAATTTACGCGCCACTTAAGAAAAAATCTCGTCAAAAACATAGCAAAATTCCAATAATATTATTATTTTATACTTGGTGAATTAAAGAGTCGATTATTTATCCAAAAATCCACTGAAGATAATATTTCTACGTAAAAACTTTAGCTTTGTCTTATGCGAAGTAAGATACTTTTGTTATATGTATAATGTCAATAACCTGCAGAGGCGAGACCTCTTACGAAATTGTAACAAAAATCAATGTGATATTTCTATGTAGCAGGAGCTAAATAAAAGCTCACCCGGCATGCGCAGGGGTCGATTGCGGAGTGCACCAGGAACCGTAGGCGCCCGTCCCAAGCGGAGACTTGAGGGCCGGCTTCGCCCCGGACGGGTGCACGGAGTGCTGCACACGACACGGAAAAAATATCGATAGTGTCTTGTCACATCCCCACCTAATTAACGTTTACATCTAAAATCTTATGCAATGGAATGTTATGTTTAGAAGTTGGGTTGTCTAAGCTGTTACGCTGTAATTTGTAAAAGAGTGTATTGGATCAATAAGGAAGCCTTCTTTGATATATTTTCATTGTTTGCGAAACAAGACTCGACACTAGTTTTCTTCTAGATATAAATGGAAAGTATAATGGTTAACTTATTGTCAATAAATAAATTTAACAGAATAAAATTAAAGTTTCGTTTAAGTTTCGTTACAATTATTTTCGAAATTAATCAACCCTAATTACAATAGAAGATTCATTATATCTTTGTTACCATGGAATCCATACACCACAACGTAGCCCCATGGTGGTAGTCCCCGAACAGACTCTTGTAGTATCTACACTCCTAATTTTCACCAGCAATACAATATATTCGTTTCGTTATTAATATAATTTACGAGTTTTTTACAAGTAAATGAGTCGCAGGTCACAGTTATAATTCAGAATACGATACAGATACATAAGGAGCGGGCACCATTTGTGGATTTATGAGTCCTATAAAAAGGCAGTAAATCTTAGTCGTTCGCCGTCGGATCTACGAGAAATTAGGCTATACGGGGCACTTCTAGGCATCTTAAAAAATAATATTGTACGAGCTTCAATCATTTCTGCACGTATTTTTTTCGAAATACACAAATATTAAATATTTTTCGAATAATAAGTAAGTTTCGAATGACACAAATATTACATTTCATTGATTACTACCTAACATGTAAAGCGTTTTACTTCTACAGAAATTATTCTTAATGAATAATTTGGTGACTAAATAAAAAACATTTATTAAGGTTAAGATATTGTTGAACGTTATTTTATTTTTATATTTTAAAAACGTACGACGGTTATTTTAGTTTTGTTCTTACAATATTAATAAAATAGTGGAAGGTGAGGGTAGAAAGATAAAAAATTGGGGCATTGGATACTTTGTCGATGGCCAAAAAAACAAGGCCACCTTATCACTTAAGGGTATAAAAATAGGCTACCACCTTTTCTCAGATTTACTAAATATATACAAACAATTTTATAAAAATCAAACAGACCAGTTCGAAGGCGTTCGACTACTAATGCTTTGACAAAAGGTTTTTATATATTGTATATTATACTGGTACTACTACTAAAAAGTGTAATTTCGAGCCAATTTGAATATTGTTCGGCATATTTTTAAAAAATAACACTTCATTCTACGCATTTCGTTCCCGACCAATCGAACGCTCCGTCATAAATAATTAATCGTTGACGAACCGCAAATGGAGAGCACTCAGAGCGCTTGTAGCCGCTTCGGTATTCAAATCACAGAGCAACTGAGGTTAATGGCGGTGTGTCCTCGCGCACGCCGAGGCGCCTGCACACGCCGTCGAGAGTCGATAGCTTGATTCGTCATTTGAATACGAACTAAATGAGATTTGAATGAATTCCATTCCCTAAACATTTATCTCGCCATATATTTTTTTTTTAGAATTACAATACTTTGAACATTGATTTAAACATCGGTTTTGTAGAGATATGTTTACCGATTTGTGAGTAATTATAAAATTTACAATAAAGGGAATTTACATGCCTTCATCCATTTGGCTGGTAAATAAGTCCCCGGAAGCGACACACGTGTACGATGAAAGTGATAAAAGTAGAAGGACAGGTTTGCCTACCAAATGAGCGGACTAGCGTGATGATATAACTAATAAGCAAATCAAAAGATACATTTCTCAAATCGTTAACAATTTTAATTCTCTAAAAATAAAAATAATAGAAAATACTCGCATCGATTACTATGACCGTGACTAGAATGTCACCTTTTTGTTGTCATCTATGAATCAATTCATCATTGCGTACTTTACGAGGTAGGTAGAAGGCGCTGCGTCCCAAAAGAATTTATCCTTGTTAATCAAAACTTTACTCAGTTATACGCTTGTACTCCCCGAAGAGTAAGAGGTAGTACATTCGAATAGTTCACCGGTTACATTTATGTCGCTCTATGGAACAATTGTTAAGTTTATTGCCAATTACCGGGCACATATTCAGACTCCGCAGCACCACGAGAGAATCAAGTTACAAACACAACAGCGACCTGGCATTCGAACACAGGACCGGAGGGGTCCTGGGTTCAAATGCCAGGCATTCGGCAGTCGCGTTTGCATCAAAGACGTCCAAGGAGGCAATCAAATTTAGTGAAGAGCAATTTGTAACTCAATGTTTCTAGGTCTCGTTTCTACTGTATAAATATTTTTATAACTACGTACAAACTATTAAACTAACTAGGAAAACTTGTTTTAACTATTAGTCCGTGTGCTTCTTGTTATTTTCCATTCCAGGACATCAATCGAGTTGGCACGAAGGCACTTTATCTAAGCACACCATCATTAAACGCTGCCGCAGTCTTAATTTTCTAAGCTTTGATTTAAATACGTATCTACCTTTCTTTCCACCTTGCAAAGTTCGTAACATTAAGGTGAAGACAAGGACAAAAGATAATTTTAGTATATGCATTATAATAATTGTAACAAAAATAGGCCGTACTCGATACTTGAAAATGGTTTATTTCCCGCCTTATCGCACAAGTGACAGATTCCGATCGTAGCAATATGATTACTGAAGTTTATTGTGTTTGTTTTTGTGTCGTCTTTTCGATGCGAAGATTCAAATATCAAACAGTTCATTGTTAATGTTTTATTAAATTGTTAAAATTTTATATCTATCATTAAAGACATATATAATTTACTTTAATTTTACATGTTTAATGTTAAGTATAAACTCAAATATAGGTACCTCATAATAAGGGGCTTTTAATATCGCACTATAATAAAAATAAGTCAGAACTAACACTAATTTGTACGCAAAATTCTCATGTATTTTTTTTTAATTCGTAATGACGACAAATTTGCTTATTGTTCTATTTACAATGCACTGTTCAGCCCACCATAAGCTTAAAATTTATGTTCTGTGCTAAATAAATACTAGATGAAATCGGCGACTTAAGTAACTTTTTGCGTAATTTTAAAAGTATATTTTTATGCAAAGTATATTTTTTACGCTTCTCACTCCGAGAGACAGGGTTCAAATCCCAGGCGCGCACTTCTTAAAAATGTGCGTCTTAAGTTTAAATATCACTTGCTATTACGGTGAAGGAAAACATTGTGAGGAAACCTCCACATCTTGAGTTCAGAAAAAAAAATGTTCTCTAAGTTGTGTGAAGTCTGCCAACCCGCACTTGGCCAGTGTGACAGACTGTGACCTTAACCCTAAGACCCTAACCCCATTCTAAGAGGAGACCCATGTCCGAGCAGTGGAACGATAGAAGGGTTGATATCGTATGCGCGAAAAGTCCTCGATATGTGATACTTAAGCCGAATTTAAATCTCAAATATACCGTGCACTACAATTACATACAGAGGAAAATTGACTCCCACTCGTAGATATATATAAAAGGAATTCTAAGAACTCACAAAATGATTTCAAAAAATTCCACTCTACCTTAGCCCGATTTTGCTAAGCTTGCCCCCTAACGAGAATACAGTTTGGTTAGTTTTATAAACATGTACAAATAAATATGTTTGAAGGTGTGAATTTAGTAACATAATCTGTTTAATAGGTAATACCGTCTCATTTTTCATAGCGTATGACGGGCTAGGCTACATTAAGTAATTATTTACACGGGCCCGGTGGTCAAGATGACAGCTTGGGACACCTACTAAGTCTTGATGAGATCCCCCCGTCTTGTTTCTTTAAAAAACAACTTTGTATAGAAGGAGCAACGGTTCCCAACCTTGTCTCATCCACCATCCACTTTTTTTTTTTTTTTTTAATCTTTATTAAAGAGCTTAATCACAATGTGATTATGTCGCTCTGAATGATCAACAAATTACAGTACATTGTCAGCATGAACTTATATCTAATATGCACAAATCAATAAAAAATAAACATTAAATTGACTGATCTGAGAGTATTAT
>DWEI01004522.1:0-11608 GCA_018245875.1 Mysoria ambigua
TCTGCATTCCTCTGCCTACCCCTTCGGGGATTACAGGCGTGAAGTTACGAAATATAATCGTACCAAAATTACCAATTAAAGTATGTAATGTAAATAATTTATATAATATATTCGTCTTATATAATCATGTTCCATAGACAAATAATGAAATTAAAAATTAAAAAAAAAAAACAAGCAGAACCTCCTTGTTTTAATTGAGACGTAAATTCAGAAAACTTTCTGTGCATACAATTTAAAGACTCGCAAATGCCAGACGGACATATTTTAGTGTGATCGTAATTTATCCAGCATATAATTTAATACCACATCTTTGAATGTTACCCACATTTTTCGCGAACTTTATCTAGTGAATTCAGTGAATCGCGAACTGTACGAAAGTATAACTCCAATGCGACGCAAGTTACAGAAATTCGTGGCAAATTAGAACTTTTCACACACTAACAAAATGTTCGATCACAACTGAAGGACAATAGTACGCACGAGTGTGCGTTGGCATTATCAAACAAAACTTTTGTAACTAACTTAAGGGTTTAAACAAGAAACGGAGCAAGGGCCTAAATTGTCTCGAATTCGTTAATACAATCTGTTGGAAGACGCTTATAAATTACTTTTAATGCAGAAAATTTCAACTGCTTAATTAGTTCTGAGAAAGTGTAATATGCTTTAATTTTATCTTGTCTCGTTTAATTAATTTTATCGATCGCGCTTAGAGCATATTCATGAAATTATTATAATCTACAGGTATTTACGATTCAACGATGATTTAATAAAATCTACGGAGAAATTGTTAATGTTATTTCTACATTTTAATTTACACTTGCTTAATATTAGGAGAAAAAGACTAAAACACTTAAAGCTTAGTATATTCATATAACAGTCGACCTTTATCTTCCCCACTAATTAAAACCTTGGACGAAAATCAAGCGTAATATAAAGTTGAAATATCGCTCGCGCCAACCTACACCATACACTTATGCGCGTCTCTAAATAACGTTATAGAGAAACCACCTCCGTCTTAGTAATGAGAAGAAATGAATCCTTTATAGCATTAACTTTCTCATCATACAAAGGATGTTTCGATGGTCGATTATATCACAAACTACATATTTAAAAAGATTAGTACAGACTATTTATTTATTGTACCGTATACATTGGTGGTAAATATTCACAAATGTCTCCGTTTACGAAAAACGAACCGGTTAATGCTGTGTACGAAACACAGCATTAACCGGTCGATCCTAATTACTGATAAGACACGACAAACAATGCTGTATCAATGGCTCTCTGTGGGATCAAGAAAAAATCCAATCTTAAGCAACTGCGTGTATCCAACTCTAACAATCCACAATTATTAAGGAGATTTTATATATGATATAAAATGTCCTTAATACTTGATCTAACTGCCTCGTTGGTCGTGTCGGTTGCAAGTGCGACTGCCGATCGGGAGGTCCCAAGTTCGATTCCCGCGTCGAACACAACACAATTTTCTAATTTAGATTCTCTAGTAGTGGTTCGGAGTCTAGATATGAGGCTGATGCATGGCAATAGGCACACCATCTATTATATAGTGCCGCGTAAACATAACTGGTGAAACGTGGCAATGTTCTTCATTCCTCTGCCTCCTCTTCGGGGATCCTCTTCGGGAATTACAGGCGTGAAGTTACGATTTTTTTATATTTGATATCACACTATCACAATATCACAGAATTGTATATAATATCATGTACATAGGCCTAATTAAACGTATCTATAGCTAGAATAACTGTACCAGACTCGCGTATGCACGTAGCGACATTCCTGTCCTAGCCCCATCCTTAATGTAACGCTAGAACTGCACCAAATAAACCCCTATTACCTACCCTGGCCTAACTTTGTCGATAACCGTAACGAACGAAAAGCACCGCGCCCTGTCTATTGCTCGGGTTTCTGGGAGCAAGAAACAAAAAAACTTTTAAGGACCTCTCCGGTTCACCGAATTCACTAGGTAAAGTTCGCGAAAAATGGGGGTGAGATTATATAATGTTGCCAGCAGATTACACGCTTGATAAATTACGATCGCACCTAAAATATACTCAACTGGTATGTATGTATGAGTCCCTAATTTATTATACGCACCGAAAGAATTTTATTATCTTTCACCTGATGTGTTATAAAAGTGAGAAACTGTTTTTATGTTGAATTTTGCAAATAAATAGAAAGTATATAAGATACAAGACACATATATAAAATATATTAAGAAGATAAATGAATTTTTAACCCAAGGGAATAATACGCTCCTAGAAAGAATACCCGAAGTTACAAATACAAATGACTTGCACGAAGACCACCGCGCTACGAAATCTATGATAAATATTTGCACTCACTGGCCCGTTGGTGCAGAGGTTAGCGCACCTGACTGTTGCACCGGGGGTCGTGGGTTCGATTCCCACCTAGAACATGTATTTGTATGATGAGCACAAGTATTTGTTCTGGGCCTGGATGTAAAAAATATTTATGTAAGTATACATATTATACCATGTATATATGTAGTTTATCAGCCGCCTGGTTACCGTGCCACAAGCTCTCATGACGCTTACTTTGGGATCAGGTGGCCGTGTGTGGAGATGTCCCAAGATATTATCATTATATTATTATAGTTCTCCTGCCAATTTTTCCATTTTTAAAACAGATACAATTATCACGCGTAGTCGTGCGATGATCGCAAACGAACGAAACTAAGGCGATACGTTTTTTATTGTCGACTATTAATCGCCTAGTAGGTCCACAAAGGTTTATTGGCTTTCGCATACTGTGTACAGCTGTAGAACATTTGACAATTAATACTTTTATATCTACCAATACGATCAACATAAAAGAAGTTATGATAAATTCTATTTGCCTCATAAATATTAAATAATACAGTCACTAAAGATCAGGTTTATGATCGCTTCTGTCAAAAGATTAAAAGATTAGATTTCGCAAGGAATCGCCGGAAAAATAAATAAACACAAAGCATTAGACATTTCATTCGAATTATATTCCTTGGAATAAATTCGAAATTAATTCATTCATTGCCATAAAATGCAAAATCCTTCTTTACTTTAGCGGGATAATTTAAAGAATAACATTTCTCTTATCAATTATGTTTCTAAAGATCGTGGCGCTTTTGTGATATTTTGAGCTTTTCATTAAAAATTTTCTTCAAAGCACCGAGGCTTGTGTCATTATTACATTGAATTTTAAGTGGCGGTGAGACGAGCAACGGAACTGAGTCGAGGTCCACGCGAAGCGAACGTCTCCGGCACTTTCGTCGAGATTATAATTATTCAGGTTAATAAAAGAATTTACAGCTTTACCTTGTTATTGCAGAACACCTCGTCTCGTGTTTTACGCAATAATCATTTGCTCGCCCCGTAACTACCTAAAATAAGAGTTTATAATAAGTACAGGGCAATAATATAAGATTCTAACCTCGTAATAACCCTTTTTTAATATTTGTAGCTCCACGTCAAATCCCTTAGGTACGTGGTAACTAGACAGCATTTAGTACCAAACCTCTGACTTTCCAGACCAGACGCGTTCAATTTGTGAAGCGATAAATAATAAGACTAGAAAATAACAAGTGGAACGAGTTAACTAAACAATACAAAATAAAATTAGACATAAAAGCTCGCACAAAGAATTTGAACAGGAAAAAGGACAAAGTCGGTATTATCGAGGAGCGAAGGTTTTATTTACTATTATTGAATGTTTCATATCACCGTTTTCCCGACCCAACAGAATTTTTATAATAGTATAGAATATCTACTTCATGATTAAATTATACTGAGCGCCACCTCATTGCGTTATCGTGATAACATACGATCTAAAATGTACTGAACGACAGCTCAGATGGTGCGGACATGTCTTACGGATGGAAGACCACCACTTGCCTAAAACTGTCTTTTACTCCGAAATGGTTAAAGGCAAACGTAAGAAAGAGGAACAGCATCTTCGATACAAAGATATTCTGAAAAGACATCTTAAGGGCCGTAACATAGTCCCCGCGTGCTGGGAGGAGCTCGCAACACAGAGGTCGTCTTAGCGCACCTGCGTTTGCAAAAAAGTCAAAGCTTTCGACGAGGGTCGTCTATATAATATGGACCAGAAGCGCCAAATTCTTAAAATAAGGCCAAAGCCCACCTAAACCTATATTTATAATTCTGTGGGTCAACTCTATCGGAGTACTTGTGATAGAGTATTTAAAACTAAGTTCGGCTTAGCGAGCCATATAAGGGCACATACGAGGAGGAAGTAAGGACGGGTCGCCGTCGTCGAAATCGACGAGGAGGACCATATATTATATAACATTTATGTATAACCGTTTATTTCAAAATAAAATGTCCTTAATATTTAAGGACTTAAATTCCATGAAACAGTTTAGACAGCGTTCGGTGGTACATATTTTATCACGCTCGTAAATTACGTACGCCTAGACTCTAACACGAGACTTTTTGCTTGCTCTCACCCTGCATACGAGTTTGTGTCGTATTGCTAGTTTCCAATTAAACAGCGACCGTATAGAAAGGCTTGTATACAAAGGATGCATTAATTAATTTATTGCAGATTTATGGCTCGTAACTTTATTTTGCAATCTAAATTGTTTATATTAATTTTTTTTGTCCCTTACATATTTGGTAAGCGCGCGCGAATTTTAACCCAAACATGCTATTTGGATATCTGTAGTCTATGTCAGATAAGACTGATTTTCTTGTAGCTGATTACAAATACCTTTTTATAATTGATTACTACGTTGTAATTATGCATATACCACCTCGTTTCTGTCGACGACATTATTCAAACCATAACAATGTAAGGGTTGCCAGTTGGAAGTAGACATCGATGGGGAAAAGTGCCTGGAGCATGTCTGATTTTATCGAATGTGTGAATGTCTGATTTTAGCGAATAAATTCAAGGTAATTTGGGTAAAATTGTAGCAAATATATCAGTTTTATTGCCAAAGCCTCTTTAAGATTATTTGCGGATTTATTATCGTAGACGCTATTCCAGTAATTAAGCAGTAAGACTACGTTTTTGGTGTTAAAATAAATGCAAAGTAAGACATCCGAAAACTTCACGAGACACTCTACTTCAACTTAGCTTTAGCAGAGAGCAAGACTGTTGGCGAAAGTGACCACATTCTTTAAAGCGGCGTACTAGGCTTAGTCTACTAACACTAGCCATTTCCTAAACCTGGTGAGACAATTTAATGCAAGTAATTTTTGATTTGTTCTCCCTGATTTGTTCTTCTAAAAGTGCTAAAAACTATCTAAATATCAAAAGCCATCTTGCATTCTGCGTATAAAAATCTCACTACAGAGTTGGAGTGAAATAACGAGTTTGAAAAGTTTTGTTGAGACTAGCTCAGAAATAAGGAACAATAAATCGAATGGACTGTGTTTTTTTTTTAATTTTTCTCTGTTTGAACTGGTAGTACGTATTTGTACAGATGAACAATATTTGACTATACTTCTACTAAACTGCCATTAAACTCTATGACTCATTGGTCACTCTAATTGGTCGTTTTGGTTGCAAGTGCCACTGTCGATAAGCAGGCCCTGGGTTCAATTCCCGGGTCGAGAACTATTAAACTTTTCTAATTTAGATTTTCTAGCAGTGGCGCGGAGTCTAGATATGTGTGTGTGAAAAGGTTCACCACATATTCCATAGTGGAACGTAAACGTAACTGGTGAAACGTGGGAGTGTTTTGCAATACTCTGCCTACCTCTTCGGGGATTACAGGCATAAAGTTACTATTTACGTTTAAATGTTGATGTTACGTTTTTTACTTCTATTAAATTCGAGAACTCTGCTAAAAAAAGTTACGTATATATCTGAATTATTGAATCTCGAATTCCTTAGTGCCAATGGGATTTTTACTAATAAGCAAAAATTATATGTAATACGTAAGCTACTTTTAAAAATTCTAAACAAGTAATAATTCTGTTGTTTTACGAAAAGTTTTGTATTTTAATCAGTAGCTTGTTTTCATTAAGCTTTTCTTTGTCCCGAAATTAAAGTACAACGAATCTGTCTACCTGTCTGTCACAACGGGAACCCGAACGCCGCCGCCGGGCTCATAGAAGAATCTCTCCTGCTTTAATCAGGTATCGACCCGATGGCCACGCCCCCCGGCGTAATTAGAACGCCTCCTTGTACAGGCTCGCACCTTTAACGTGAATGAATGACGCCTCATCGGTCCTCGCCTCTCAAGCTACGAGGCAAAATTAAAATGTACAGAAAATTTCTCGTCTCTTCAAACTAACCTTAACTTTGGTCATAAAGAATTTCATCTTTGAAATTGCCACGATAGTTTTTTCTTGGGAGACCTAGTTTTTATTTATTTCGGACTTCTCATTATATCCTTATGCTAGGTCCTTACGGTGCGAGTTAAATGCCAAATATATGTCCTCACAGATCTGGTGTGCTTTTTCTACATCCATCGCTCATCTCATTCCATGATCAGCGAGTATTTGACCTTTTTGACCTACATCTGATTCTTCACTTTCATCTTCCATGCTTCTATGTACGCCCTTTTTCTGTTGTTGTGTACCTGGCAATAAGTTGATAGAAATATAGCCTACGGACGGTTGAACCGGTAAAACGATATGGAGTATCCAATCAATGCTAATCAAGAGATTTCAAAAGTGTAAAGTGCTATTGAACTATTTAACACTCGTAACGAATTTGTCCGAGAGGTCCACCTCTGTGGCTACTACGATAGACTATGCACGAGAAATAACGATTGAATCAGAACGATAGAAATCCACAGTAGCTGGATCAGTCGATATATTTTGTGCTGTGAAGTTTACTTTTAGTTTTATCAGTAAACAAGTTAATTTATCAGGAGTTTAAATTGGAGTAGAGGATAAATTTTGATTTACAATTTTTTTTTGTAATTTTTTATCGTTCAACTGTTGGATAAGAGAATTCTCATGAAAAACTTAAGGCTTTAGTCTATACGCTAACGAAGTGCACGTTTACAGACTTTACGTGCCCTGGGTAATTAATCTGTGTTTCTTAAAGAATTCTAAGGCGTACAGAGTTGTTCGAGGTGTTTTCCTACAAAATCATACCAAGGAACATAAAATCTTAAAACGCCAATTTTTGTAACATACCCCGCTCCAAAGTTCGATCTCAATACCTCCGAATTTTATATCACTAGGCTATTACTACGAAGTTGTTGGTATACAATGTTCCGTTATTACATCCAGTTGTTGTATATTCAGCATAACACGAATGATTTAGAAGCAAGTGAAAATTGTATTTGCAGAAGTCACTTTTCACACTTACGTGCTGCCACTCAATCTTAACCTTTCAAATTTTTCACCCGAGGGGTGGAAGGGAGGTTGAGCAATAAAGACAAAACGGCAACGTGAGGCCAAGCGGCGGACAAACGAATGATCCAATAGGGGTTACAGTTTTTGCTTTTTAAGCAAAGGACCAAATAGGGGAAGTATCCCACCATCAGATTGGTTGACGCGAAAGTGGACTCAAAGGATACTATTGAGTGACCAAGGATTGAAAGAGTTATTGCGATACGGCGGCAGGAACAATGAACGTTTGCGAGAGATGTAATGATGTGTTTAGTAGTGGGTACAGTTTTCAAAATACTCTCGGAAAGATGACGAAATAATGCTAACATCCACGAAATTGTAACTGTCTCATGAAAATTATATGCATGTTGTTGATGATTCCGTTCGTACTCTATCTATTTCGGGGTTGTGTTCAATGTCGACCTCAAACATTTCTACGTATTTATTTGAACTCATTTTTTTATATTTGTAATGTACTTATTAATATAAGACTCATTACATATCTACCTTCTTGCCCATTCGACGTAGTAAAAAAATTCCGGTAATACTGCTTAAAGAGGTAACCAACAAAATTTCTTACAAGTTAAGAACTTTTGAATATTTGACGTGTAAAAAGATGGATTTTACTGGACGTATTAGTAACGTTTTGCCCAAAATATACACTCGTAGAACAAAAGTATTATATCAACATGATTTCGTTAAAGTGATAAGTATTATATCAACATGATTTCGTTAAAGTGATAAGTCTCAAGAAAATTTCTTAAAAATTGCGACGATGAGCGAACACCACTCATCTGAGAAAAATCTTTAGGGCCTTATCTTTGAAATTGTATAAAATTCCGACAGAAGTGGATTTGCGAGTTTAACTTTTTTTTTTCAATTATTATTCTTAAATGCAAAGGCTTAAGATATTATACGAACTCGGATTCTGAAATTTGAGGAATCGGCTTTAAAAAATATATTGAACTTTCGGCTCGTCTCACATATTTATTAAATATCAATGAACTAATTCGTTCCCATTCAATGCATATTGAGCTTACCAGCGTTATAATCATGCAGTAAATTATCATGTAAATACATATGTTAATAATATTACAATCCCTGTACCATTGATTTGTATTACCTATTCAAACAAATTATCCAAATAATCAAAGTCCGTTTACGCTTGGAAAGTTGTGCCAATATTTTCCAACCATAGAGCAACATTCTTGGTATTCCGACTTGCTCCTGTCTATTTTATCTTCTCCGAAGTGTTCACAATTTCAATTTATTTTACGTCTTCTTGCTTTATGTCACTCATAACTATGCTCTACGTTTTAACTATGGAAATTTTTAATTATATATTTTATAAAAAAATCGTACGTTCTGAGTGTCGAGTTACCGATACCATAAAAAGACATTCATAATTACAATTGTGTATATGCTCGAGTGAGTAGACAGAAGAGTGTTGTAATTACAGGGTGAGCTTATTATACATGGAATACAAGTTCCTACTCCGAGGATACTACTGGTGACGTCAAGTTAGATATCCCAACTTCCTTTGACCCGAGAAGCGAACCCGAATCTCTCGATCCAGTCGCACTCGTGACTACTCCACGAAGGAGGCCGTCAGAAAGATATTCAATTGCGAAAATTTTTGAAATATTATCCTTTGTTCCAGGTTACACGAAGAATGTTTGAAACATAGACTAGCAATGGTCAGGGACGACGGTATGCAAGGAACGCGAATCGTCATGACGTTGCTTTGGATTTTCTCTGGGCTGATCGCAGTCAGCGCTGTGAAAATTGTCATTGAACCTCTTCCAAAAGGTAAGGTTGACTTAAGTATATCATGTTTAAACAGGCTTTAAAATAAACGGCTGGATTTCAACAACGTAACATTCCAATGATTACAATACATTCCATAGAGTTATTAAAAAGTGGTAGTAGATTCATAAAATTGTCTGTACTACTTTATCATTGGTTTAAAACTTGTAAAACTTTGCTGCTTCCACGTTACCTTAGCTAACTTTTTACGAAGCGAGCGAGTCTCGGCAGGAACGAGTTATTAATAGGCTGTTGTCGTTCGGTATTCCTAATAAAAAGCGTAGTTGTTAAAAGTGAAATGCTGTCAAAACTTTTCATCCGCCGAGCATGCTTGCAATGAAGACTGGAAAATAAAAATGCGCGTTTGAAACAAAAGATGCACTTTTTGACCCGTCGCTCACAGGAGAGGTGAACATAATCGGGCTTCCGGTTTTAATTTACATTTTTTTTTTGAGCCGACGCGCGTCGACCGCCTCCCCCGGACTTCCCCTCGATACGGAACCACTTCGTTTTAGTTTCGTTTAATTTCCTATCTCTCGTCGTGACGTTTATTGTCGACTCGATGCAACGCGACGCGTGAGCGGTGATCTGTTATAATTCATTGATAAAAACTAAAACTCATATTTGTGTATTATTATTGAAGAATAATATATTCATCGAGCTAACAAGTTATTGGTCAGTGCTGACGAATATTAAAAACGCTGGACACTAGTTTAGTACTAAAATACATTATGTCAGGATGCTATGACAACGTTGAAACAAATTTGTCAGAGCAGATCGTCAGAAACGTACGCTGGTGAGTTTTGTCCTGGATGTGGTGATGATTGCACAAACGACCCGTCCCATAAAGACGGCTGCTATTTATTAGTGTTCGGCGAAGGCTCGGGGATTGATTCACCCCCGCGCAAATGCTTTGTCCGCGAGCCACGACCACTAGTAATTATTTGGAATTAATTTTTACTCTCGCCTCCTCGGCGTCCATTCTCGAGACCCGCGCCGAAGGCTTTATTGTATTCACATTAATTTACAGTCCACAGCTGCGAGTTACGCGGATTTCTAAGGAGTTTTTATCTGCCTTCAGTTTTCTTTCTTTTGAAAGTGAGAGCTCCTATTAATATTAATTAAAAGTTTGAATAATTGAATGGATTCGGAATTGTTCCCCGTTGTTGGGTTTCCCTGGAAGTGAGTCAGGCAATAATTAAAACTTGAGAGCAAAATGGGTTTGAGTCCATTATTTGACATTTGCGTAAGACAATTTTCTATTTGTTATGATAATGGACTGGAAAATATAATTTAAAGGACGAAAATTAAACGAACCGTATTTAATTTACAAATAATAAACTCATTATACGTTAGCTTTATAGATGCAAACCAAGCGAGAAGGTAAAGAAAACCTAACCTAACCACATGTAATAAAATAAATGTGCAGAAAAAAAATGATGAAACTGACAATGAAGAAAGACAATGATCGAAACTAACATTGTTGTCAGTACACATTTCAATGTTTACTTTGTAACGCAAATGAACAATAGTTCCTTTCAATGAACGTTTTATTCAATGTGAGCCGAAACGCAGAAGGAATCCACGAACGGTTTCAAATGGTAGCCACAAACTGTACACCTGACCTGTACACCTATCGTGGTCCACTCTGCAACATATTTGCCGTTTACGAAATGTTGCATTCAAACACCTCTGACCAATACCAAATCTGTATTGTAGCTGCGTTTATTCAGAATTATGTTATTTGCTCGTGAACTTATATGAATTGCCTTGTTCATATAAAAATATAACCGAATGACGAGCACAGTCGCGCAAGCGGCGGCAAGATTCGTGTACCCTTGGTATTTCCTCAGTCAATCATACCCTTATATCACATTTGAAATCATCGGTTCGTCCTAGACATCCTTAATAAATATAAACATCTTGAAAATCATAAATCAAACATTAAGTATGAGTGCGTTATGCTCCGAATATGGCGCCATTCCGAACTGACCGCCGAAATGAATTTATTGACAAGAAACTTGCAAGTACAGCAGTGAGGCTTAGTTGGCAGTGACTGTGTTGAACCCGTTATTTTTAGTAGCCGACGTCAAATGTTTCATTGGCGGCGGACGCGGGCCCGCGTGCTCTAGGCCCGCGCACCAGCGTGTCCGGTGACAGGGGGCCCCTGACACTGGATGTATGGCGAATTGAAAGTGCCGCGCAAAATGCTGCAATCGAACTCCCGCTGTTGCCAAATAACGCATCATAATAATATCAAACGAGGATGATTTCGGATAAGAATTCTGTAATCACATGTACATCACACTACGACAATTATATTTTACGTTTCTTTAAATATTTTCATTATTCTTGTGGAATATTTTCGACGTAATTGAATAATATAAGGAATAGTGGAGTGCCTGGAGGTTTTCACCTCGGATTAGAGTTACAGTGAATGAATTAATATGATCGATGTGGGATATTGT